>CM042223.1:10678497-10775997 GCA_023566465.1 Cottus gobio | reverse complement strand
TCGTCATCTTCCTCCAGGAACCCATACTCTAATAAAACAACACACCAGTATATTCCTTGATCTTTTGCCTCCAGGTGGGAGATTGTCAGCGAGGAGCCGTTCTCAGACAGAGACAGTCTGCCCCTCAGATCCTCTTGGACGGGAACAGTCTCGTCCCTTGAGTCGTGGATAAGTTGATTTTTGCCTGATGGTTCTCGGCGGTGCCACTGCATCCTTTGGGAATCATCTTTGGCAACATTACAATTCAGCAAGGCACTCCCACCTTCAACTTCAACTAATTCTTGGGGTTTCTTTTTGGGGCAAATAACCAGCAAGTATTGCACTTCAAGCGAGGAGGAGACGCATGAATAGTCCCCCTTAAGGTCATCAGAGAAAGCAGGAATTACCAATGAGAAGTCTTCAGATTTGTCACCAAATGATATGTACATTGACATGCTGCTACCATTGAGCCTCCCAAGTGGTGTCTCCCATTGCTGGTTGTTACCGCCAGAGGGGCATTGTAATACCAATTTGTCCCCATCTGAGGCAAAAATGTTCCTGCTCTCACTACGGTCTGGTGGGTGCATGCTTTGGAAACTGAGACAATTCCTACCTTTGATGACAAGACAGACATAATGCTGGTTATTCTTTAACTTGCTGCTGTCTAGCAAAAGCAATGAACCATTGTCTCTGACCTCCATGACCCCATGTAGCTCCTCCACCAGAGGGTCCAGCGACACACTGCTATCCAGGAAGAGTGTGGGCTTATAAAATGGATATATCTCGTAGTACCAGCGCACAAAGGTTCCCTCCAAACCAATGGAAGTGTTGTTGCACAGAAGCTCAGTCCCTCCATCTCCTTCCTTCACAACAATCTCTTCAGATGCAACTTCCTCATTGCACACAGAGAGCTGCTGTGTGTGCTGGCTGACTAGCTCCTGGTTCTGCCAGCATTCCCTCCTATAAATCCCTGAGTCCTCGTGTGTGAGGTGACTGATCTGGAGCCCGTGCAGATACTGATGTACGTTGATGTGGATGCGTCTCTGGAGGTCGGCAGGAGGTGTAACAGACGTGTTGTCGGCCGAGGAGTTGCCGAGCAGCTGGTCGGCCGAGGAGTTGCCGAGCAGCTGGTCTCCCTCGGGTGCACATCTGTAAACAACAATATAATCCGCTACAAAACAATACCCCAACTCGATAACGGTGCCCTCTGCTCTGAACACGAGCTCCGCTTCCTCACTGTAGATCTGGTGGACGAGGAGGGGAAGCAGTAACTCCAGGAACCTGATGGAGGTCATGTTGTCTGCCTGTCCCAGGCCATGTGTTTGTCACTCTCCGTGAGGTGTGCCTAATGTATCAGTCACCTGTGGGTGTGGCCAGTCAAGGTCGCTGTTAAGAGGGAGGGTTTATGTGCACATGCATTTTGTGTGTTTTCTTTATCATCATGATCTTATTCAGTGAGCACTAATCTGAACAAAATCTGGAAGTAGTAGGTAATCTGTCTGGCAGTTATTATGTTTTTTCTTTGGTACTGTGAAGAAACACAAAGACTCATTCAGTCTTGTGCGGTTTATCAGCTGGAAGGAGCTGTGTCTCCATGGTTTCAGACGTGCAAGAATTGAGTATAATGATACGCAACATAAAAGCTGTGAAATTGAATACCGTCAAATCAAACAATATTTAGGAATGTAGTGCGTAATGTTGCACTTTGCATCATTGTGATGCGTTGAGACTAACTATGGTGGGAGTATAATCTGTTGATACTGATCTGCTCCACTTGTTAGTTAATAATATATTTAGCCTGTCTCATCTTCCGCACAGTAAGTTAATATGTCACCACAAATCAAATGTTGACTTTGATCTTCTGTAAAGCAACCAGTCCCAGCTATTATGTTATGATGCCTTCACTCTATGATTAATGGCTCTTTCCGGCTAACAAATTGCAAAAGGTAACTGTACTACTCAAAGAACAGAATACATTTATTACTAGCGTTACATTCAAGTTTAAAAGCCTCTTGTTCAAAATTGCAAAGCCAGAAAATCACAAAAGGAAAAACACAAAGTTAAAGAGGGGAGGTACACAATGTAAAGCATCATTTATTTTTTAAACCGTGATTGAATGTGCTCATGACAAAGCAGGCTCTCGATCTCTCTCTTTCGGTTTCTCTGTTGTGCCAGCAGGCAGCTTGCACTATTATTATATGACAAAGGACAAGCACACGCCTGGAAAGTCCTGTAGTTTCAGGAAAGTGGTTCAAGGTATAGTTGTGGTATCACGTTGGCATTAGAGGAAATGTCTGGACACTTTTAAAAAGTTCAGTTAAATGAATGGATGATGGAACTCCCTGTGTAATGAGGCACATTTGTATTTCCTAACTCCACAAAGCATCACCGAGTATGTGAGCAAGTTCAATGGGTCTGACAGCCACAATTTACTTGTCTTGCCTCTTCCACTTCATGTCACATGTCTGAGACTTTGTGCCTCATTCCTGCAAGAAACAACAGAAGCGTTGTAGCAGGAGATTACAAGATAATTCTTTAACAGGTTGACTGCAAACTGTAATGTGACGGCCCCATGTTGTTTCATGCCCTCTTCTAACTGTAAAGACAGTACTTTAACTTAACACCATGAAACATAATAAAAATGTATAAAGTAAAATATAATATTTGTCTCTCCTCTGTGTTTGTGATAGTCGGACACAATTTATCGAACTAATGACTCTCAGTGCTCTCTGATGGCCAGTTCAGTCCAGTCAACATATTAGGTATTAAAAAAGATAGAAACACCAACCAGTTTATTTCCTTTGAGGCGCGTCATCTGTTTACTAGTACATAAACTATAATGAACCCAGCTACCCACTCAGCAGCAGCAGCAGCTTCCGTGCTGCTGAGGGAACAGCTTGCAGAGCTGGTGATCAAGCATCATGATTAAGCACCAACTGCGAAGAAAACTCTCCGTGTGTTCAGTCCAATTCAGCCCTGTGCTGATTACACTCATCAGGGCCCCGTATGCTGCAGGGTTTGGACGTGCACCAACTGCTGTTTGAGATACTGAGTTTTTCCAGAATGATTTAATGACTGGACATATGAGCTGCAATACCAGAGAAGAGCTTTGAAAAGAGGAATGCAACGGGGCTTTGGGAGCATAAAATCAAACCCTTGTATACACTCCCCATGATGCAATTTCTTTTTATTTAAAGAAGAAAAAAGATACTGCTGGGTCACGTTTAAATGGATCAGTTCTCAGTTGTAGTTCTCGGCGCCGCCTCTGCGTGGCGCGGCGGGTGCACACAACACAGAGACTAATAGTAGAAGAAGAATAAAGACTTTCATAACAAAGCGTCACATGCTTTGACCGCTGCTATAGGTAAGTAGTGTTTTAACAAACATGTCGGAATCCCAACATCTGTCCACAGCTACCGATAACCACCACTAACCAGTTCAGTCGGGAGGTTAAATCCCGCATTGCGCATGTCTCTTCCAGCAGCTCAACGTGAGCTAATTAGCGAGCCGGATACCTTCCATGTTTCAGCAAATACAATACTGGACGTTATTCAAGAAGTCTTTTATTTTGAAATCGTGGACTACCTTTAATTTATCCGCGCAAAGTCCAGTGAGATGTGACGATGTATTGACTCTGCTGCGACCACACAGTACGATGCTGTTACGCCGTTGACTGTGTTACCTGGTCGTGATTGGTCATTGACTGTGACTGACCCATATGAAACATCTGGCCCCAGCTGTGCAGAATAACCATTGGCTTCTGCCATTGCCCAAAATAAGCATAGAAAATAAACGTCAAGGTACCCTCTGTGTCAAAGCAGGGGGGTTACAACTCTATGCATATCCCCTGGCTGTGCATAAAGTCAGGAGGATATTGCTACTGCATCATAGTTCTGTGTGAATAGTGGAATAAAATCGATTTGAGTCGTGACTGTCAGTCTTCCGTCTTGATAGATGCACGTGACGGGCCGGGCCAGACCTCTGGCACCATCACAGCTGCTGCAGTTGTTTGATTATTGCTAAATTTGCCTCTAGCTGCCACTGCTACGTCAGAAGATGAAGCGAGTACTTTTAGGAAGACGTTATATTATATGCCTGCTTGGTTGTCACCAACTGCAGTTTCCTTCTTCCGTAGAACTTTGCATCAATGTTGCGTTTGGTTGCAACCTCCCTGTGCCTCCAGTGCCAGCGTGCCACAGCTCTCCCGTTACATCGAAGACCATGTGCAACACTGAGCTCAGCAGAGAACCAGCAGACCGTGGAAGCCCTCTATGATCTCTCTGTGGACATCCAGAAGGTCCGTAAATTAAAGGGCTGGGTTCTGCATCAGAGCCCAGCCTACACGAAGGAGGTAGCTGACCTGTTGAAGGACATGGGAGCCTCGGGGTCCATCATTGCCCGGATCCTAGCAGTTCACCCCGAGGCTGTCCTCTGTCACCCAGAGCAGATGCGGGCTCAGCGGGAGCTATGGATGTCTGTGTGCCCAAAACAGAAAGAGCTGGTTGGTATAATTGAGAAATTCCCAGCCTCCTTCTTCACCTCATCGAGCCACCATGACAACCAGCGGAACAACATCGCCTACTTTCAGAGCTTGAACCTCAACAAGCGCATCATCACCAAGCTGATGGCCAGCGCTCCACATAGCTTCAGCCAGCCAGTGGAGCGAAATGAGTTGATGGTGTGCACCCTGCAGCAGGCCTACCAGGACCTTGGGGGTGAGGAGGCCAACATGAAGATCTGGCTTCAGAAGCTGCTGAGCCAGAACCCGTTTGTTCTCCTCAAGGCCCCAGGGGTGCTGAGGCAGAACCTGCTGTTTCTGAGGGACAAGGGCTTCAGCACGGCCGCGCTCCTCCGCCTCCTGTCCAAACTTAGGGGCTTTGTCACGGAGCTGAACCCGGACAGCATGCAGCGCAGTCTGGCGTACTCCCAGGACACCATGGGCTGCTCCGAGGAAGAGCTGCGGGACATCGTCCTCAACTGCCCGGCTGTGCTTTACTACCCTGACATCATTCTGGCTGAGCGCTTTAAGGGCCTCCTCAGCGCTGGGATCAGCATGTCTCAAATCAAAGAGACTCCGGCCGTTCTGGAGCTGACCACGCAGATAGTGAATTATCGCATCCAGCGACTGAGGCTGCACCGTTATGACGCAAGGACAGGTAGTCTGGAGGTCCTGAATGGCACGAAGAAGGACTTTGAGATGACCTATAGCAAATTGAAGTTAGGTAGAGAGAGGCCAATGTTTAACCCTGTCGCCCCTTTAAAAGCAGATGATTGATAGAGGTTGTATGCAAGTGAATTAAAGCTGTGTAAAAGTTTATTGGGGATTATTTATATCTGTATTTCATCAGCATCATAGTAGAGTGCCTTAAGGGTCCTAAAGGTAACTTATTTCAAGCATTCAAAGTACACTTTGAAGGCGGCACACCTTTACTGCAGGTGTAAATTCATATTGTGAGGGACGAGCATGGTTATGTTACAATTTCCCAAAGGGATATCAGGAAGTGAGACAAATGCAATGGCATCTAAACATGTCATGCTTTTTAGGGAAGATGTAGTTCCTAGACATAATAAATAAATACATAATTTATTCCATCTTATTTACAAGTTACCTCATTACAATGACTTCAAATAAAAGCTGCATGACATAACATATTGTATTTACAGCCCGTGCATTTGTCTCAGTTTCACACAATGTCCTTGGCAGCACTATTGTTATCCTCAGGGAGGAGATCCAACTGTGTCTCACAGATTTAATGTTACTTTACAGATGGCAACACTTTATTATAAACCAATTCACCACTGAAATGTCATATAATTTCAAATTAATTTAATTGCACCCACACCAGAAAGTTGTTATCTTTCAGTTAATTTAATCAAAATAGATGTTCCACTCTGTTTGGCTTTATTAAGGTTTTCCTGTCTGTGCATCATATGAAGGTAAAAAGACCACATTTATTTGAGTGTAAATAACAAAATACAAAATAAATATATAATATGTCTGAGCATTGTCAAACCAAGAGATTTCATTGTAAAATGGTCCCCCATCTTGTTTTGAATGAGTCTTAATGTTTCAAAGCCAGCAAAAGCCCTCAAAACACACATAAGAGTGCCTTAAATACGAGTGATCGTCACAGCTAATGAAGCCATGACTTTATGCCTCCAGCTCCCCTCGCTGTCATAATGGGGATGATGGGGGTCAACAAAGAGTGAGGACGTGCGTGTCTTGAGGGTGTGTGTGTGTGTGTGTGTGTGTGTGTGGTGGGGAATACGTTAACAACTTCACTGCCCATCTGCTGCCGCCTGCATCACTCAGCATGGCTCTGTAGTCATGGTGATAGCTACTAGGCAGATGATGCAAAAGTGAGTGCATCTGGAAATGAGTTTGAGCTCCGCAGATGGATGCTTGACTAGAGTTCATTTTTAAACCATTCACAACACAGAGCCCCCGAGGGGGCAACAACAAAACCTCAAGTACTACGCAGCTGATATACTGAAGGTTTCTTAATTTACAGAGACATCAGAGACACTTTCTTAAATACATCATGTTGCAAGTCTTTCAGTGGTGCAGAGCAATAAACACAAGGAGTTAATCAGGATGTATCCATGTGAGGCAGAAGAGACGAGGCCTCAGGTGGATAAATGCTAGTTACCTCTATTTCTTACCCGCTGTCCTCTTGTCCTCTGTTGCTGTTTCATCCTGTGCTGTGCTTTTGAATTACACAGACAAGCCAGAGAGGTTAATAAGATGGAGTATAAATTTCCCCTTTTCATTTCAAACATGACACTGGTAGATATTAGCCACGCTTAACAAATTGCTTTTATGGGTCATATCTCACCAGAAACAGATGACATCTGCAATTAAAAGCTATGATTTCCAGCTGAAACCAGAGCTTGGACGACTGCTGCAGTAAATATTCCTCATTTGAAGTCAGTGTGATTTACATTTTATTTAAAATTATAGTAATTATTATCAAAAGCAACTAATGTAAGAGAACATTAATATTGCATCTGTAATAATCCACAATATTCAAAGAAAAATCATTTTCACCATGAAGGACAACCTAAAGTTACAATATACATTTAAAGTTAATTTCCTGCCTGAAACACACCGAACCTCATATTGTTATTGCTCTGGTGTTTCATCCCTTAAATAAACATTTGCATCATAGATTGTGATTCAAGCTCTATAAGAAACTCATGCCTGCCCCCAGATGAGAACATATAAAATATAGCAAAGACTACTTTCCATGAAAAGTAAATAAATGTCACAGTGATGGATATTCAATGCCCAAAAACCTTTCTATATTGAACTTCGCATCTGAGATTCACTGAATTTACTCAAACATGTTTATACTTTTTGGTTTTTTTTTTGGGGATTTTTGAAATAACTTTTTAATCCTTGAAAGCTGCAGGTCTGCTGAGACCCTCAGCTCCTTTAGATCCAGAATGAAGACTTGTATGTTTCAATTGAACCAGATTCAAGGATATTAATCGATTTCTGCATCTCACTACTGTAAACTGCACTGCAACTTGTATTCTATTTTTAGCTTTTTAATGTTTTATCAACGCTTTTTTAATGTTTTAATGAATATTATTGATTGTTTTAAAATCTTATTTTCTTTAGCATTATGTTTTAACTCTGTCTCCTGAACTTTTCTCATGACATTTTAAGACATAATATAGCTTTTTCCAAAAGGTTTTTGACACTATACTATATAGCTTTTCCCCTGAAATCGTATGACCTGACTTCAACATGACATTTCACGACATACGGGTACATCCCACGTCTCTTAATTGCATCCCCGTTTCCCTCACTTGCGTCTTTTCCACGCTCACATTGACATTCACACCCACAGGCAATTTCAGAGACATCCATCAACATAAGCTGCATGTCTTTGTGGGAGGAAGCTGCTGACACGGGGAGAACATGCAACTCCAGACAGCGTTAAGATTTACTGTCCACACTTGGAAATTGGTTGTAGACAGGAGATATGATCACTTTAGACATCAGCCTATCTTGCTGTTGTTCAAGGCCCCAGACAGTGAAACAAAAAACAAAAAGCATGTTCCTTGCTTAGATGAGAGCTATACAAATAAAAGTGAATTGCTGATATTGTTGCTGCAACACGAGCTCCCTCGGTCCTGACATCAGCACTTCAGAAACTCTTCTATTGCAGACTGAAAACTCATCTCTTCTGACTGCACCATGGTTCACTAAATCATATCATAAATGATATGAATTCTGTCTCTTATTGTTGCTAAATGAAGCAATTGACACAGTTCAGCTTTGCTGACATTGATGTAGTTGTATGATTCTTGCAGAATTAGCATCCACATGGTTGAATGCACTTATTAGAGGTAACTTTGGAAAAAAAGCATCAAACATTTATGTTCTCAAAAATGTGAAGTTAGAAAAGATACTTGTGGCGAGGTTCGTGCCTACCCGGGGGACCGGGTCAAGAACAGATACGGCATACACGGTGTTTGCGGGTTCCATCGGCTTCTTTATTGCACATGCAATCTTGTCGCTCTCTCGGCACACAAACACTCTCTGCATGTCCTCACCTTCCACCCCCGTCTGCGTGGCTCTGGGAGCTCTTATAGCTCCCCTCCTGCCCACGCAATCCCACGATCATGTGGATCAGCCGTGCCCCGTAACGAGACACAGCGGATCCCCATGATCGTCCCTCTCTCTCTCCGTGCTGCAGGCGCGCTAGCCACGCCCACGCCCCACAATACTTTTAAAAGCAAGTTTACTTCATATTGTGCCAAATAATTACATTTTTTTAATAGTTCTTCAAGTCTATATTTTCTCTCCAATCAAATCATTCATAGACAATCCTACAAAATAATTGTGAATGAGACCTTTCCTTTAATGATGGAGGGCCATGCCCTCCCATTACATTTCATTTCCAAAATCTTCAGTGTATCTGTTGTCATTAAGGTGAACAAAATCAACAATGAACACCAACTATCTGACCAAAGAAGTGACTCAGTAATAAAGTTGAAAACTATAACAGAACAAAAGAGTACCAAGTCAGATAGTTCAGGGAAATAAAAGACTAGTCAGAAGTCAAAAAGTTGTGGGTTCAATGCTGATGTATCGAAGTGAATTTTCAGGTTTGACACCCACATGGAAGAAATATATAAATATTCAATGAGACAATGGTTAAGTGTAAATCAGATAGTTCTTGCAGTCCTGATGCGGTGCAGTGACTCATTCACTATGAAACACTCAAATACACAAGGAGAATAGTGTGCATGTCATTGGTGGAAGGAAAATGTTTCATACATGTTAAACCCGTGTACCAATGTATATATCTGTGACATAACCAGATTTTAAGTTGTACCATTATCAAATGCAAACCAAGGAGGTGAACATGTCCTTATACTGACTTCAGTGTTGTAATAAGCACACCAACGCCGCAGTGGACAGGGCCTCGCTTTGAAGTGTCAGAGTCAGCAGAATGAGAATGAAAAAAACAGGATATAGAGCAGTGAGGTTAGATACGACTGATGGGACACACTGGTTATGCTTGGACAGATGACGAAGATAGAGAGAGTTAAGACATTGAACTATACCATATGACCTCCATCAGGGAATTAGAGGCCAGGAGACTCAACAGGGCTCCATGTTCAAAACGACAGTTGAACTTAATCCGCAACGTCTTGCAGCCTTGTAAAGCGGCCACCTGGACCAGAGGCCAGGGAGATAAGGGGGGTTTAGCAGATGTTTGTGTGTGTGTGTGTGTGTGTGTGTGTGTGTGTGTGTGTGTGTTCGAACCGTAGAGCGACAGGTGTCAAAAGATGATAAATGACTATATGCAGAAACCCCGGTGGTTCAAGTCTGGACGGGGTTTTCTAAGTAGGGAGGTAGAAGCTGAGGAGGTCTCAGGGGGCCGATAGGTTGTCACGTCAAGAGCTGATTCAGACTATAAAGTGAAAACAATCCAATCTCACTTGTGTTGTGTGGGTATTATGGTTTTAATAAGTTAATCATTGAGCCAGCAACACAACAAAATTCCTGGTTTGGAAGGCGACGGGCAAGGTCGAGTCCTCGGCTCTGTGAGGATACCAAGGTCCAGAGCCTCACTGGAAGAGGGCAAGGGACTACTCACTATTGTTTTGGAGCGAGAAAACGAGGGGGGTTATGGAACAGAAAACAACATTTCTCAAAAGCTTTTGATTATTTTGTTGTTAAAATGCATCCCATATTATACTTTAAAGGAGAAAAATAATTTTGTCATTTGTTATTTATAATTCATCCAGTTCAATTTGAAAACTGACGATACATTTTGTTGAGATATTTAATTGAACGTTCTATATTCGAAATGGCCGTCAGTTGTTGACTGCATACAGACGTTAATACAACTGTTAAGCTACCTCAATATATAAGGGACTAAATCATAGCGCAAGTTAGACATTATTGTGATGTTCTGGACCTTTGCATGAGGAAATTCTCTGGAACTGGACCTCGTTGTCTGTCAACTCGTGGATGAAGATATTAGGTGGACTCTTCTCTTAGTCATCTATCAGCAGCCTATTACGCCATCGTTCCGTCAGCTCATGTGACGTAATGTCGCCACCTTCTGGTGGAGCTAGAAACTGCATCTCATATCAGTGGATGTTTACAGAGCAGCCGCGTACAAATGAATTAAGACACAATTCCCCAACAAAAAAAAGGTCAAAATGTCACATGGTATTAATGGATGCGTATATTCTTTGTACACATAAATGGTAAAGGGTTCAGAGAAAGTTAACGTTCTGTGTAATCAATGAAAGTTGGTGGTAAAATATGGTATATACTGTTCATTCACCACCAGCATAAAGTTTGGCTTTCTGTTCCTCGTCGCATTGATATGCCTCCATCTAGTGGCAAAAGAGATCACATAACGCTGGATGAATAAGGACAATTTTATTCAAAAGTTAAAAAGGAATTCACAAAATGTCAGTTGTTACAACGGCTATGTTAAGTACATAAACAAATTTAAAACATGAATGATTGTGTCTTTCCATTTCCAAACATTTCCAAACTAAAGTGTGCTTAGTCAATCCAGGAGTCGACTGCAATACATCTTGGCAGGTTTTCAAGGAATATCAAGCCGTTTTCTGACATTGATTTTCTTGTTAGCCGTTTACACCGCGTCAGCAGTCTCTTTCTTGAAAACTTGGAATCTGTACTTAATTCCGTTCTCCTCTTGAATTCCACTTGGCACATCAGGAAATCTGGTTTAGAAACGAGAGGAAAGCGGTTTTGTGAGTTCATTAAAAAAGGGCCAAAATTGGTCAAATATAATAATTAAATGGATAAACAATATCCATAATTAAATTATCTTTCATTGTGGAAATTCAGTGTCATTGAAGTAAGTGTTGATGTCAGTAAATCCTATTGAGGTTAACTATTTTAACCAAAACCTTCTGACAGGTTACAACAAGTTACAACATCATCTCTCAAGGGGCGGCAGCAAAGCGTTACACATTTAAAATAACTGCATGTAAAGATCCCTCTTTCATAACTATTTAACCATTAACCATTCACCATGAACCATTGACCTTTCAGCACAGGGCGTTCAGACGTGGGGCCCGAGCCTCTGTGACGAGGTCAACATGCTCCATAATATTCTGAGGAGGAGAACACATACCCTTCTTGTTCTTTAAAGAGTCCTCTGTCAAACTCAGGGAAGAAAACGTCGCAGTCAAAGTCGGCCATGACGTCTGTCAGGTAAACCAAGTCACACCACGGGTGCTTCAGCGCATCCTGATCATAAACAAGAAGCAACACCTTGGTCACATTAACAGTATTAGCAACCTTTCCGTGAGTATTGCAGCCCCAAAACATATGAGATATAAATAATCTTTTATTGTGGAAGGAAACATACGTTAGAATGTCATAAGAAAGAAATCCAAGCACAAGACAACTTTGCATTTTTGGGGCTCCACTTGGCACTGAACATTTGAACAGTTTCCTGTTTAACAACCCTGCTGGTGTGAGATCATTTTAAAGATTAGATACATACTGAACTAGAGCTGTTACTCTGTAATTAGGGATGCCGTCTGTTATCAACAAAGGATGTCATAACTGCTAAACAAACAAAATGAGTGGAGCGTTTTGTGTGAATGCTGAATAACAGGTTTGTGAAGGTGTGTGAAGGGAAACTCTGGCTGGTTTACCTCGTAGACCTGCGTCCCTCCAACAATCCAGATTGTCTCGATCAAGTCAGCAAGGGGGGGCTGGGCAGCCAGACGGGCAGCGCTGTCCAAGTCTGGACACAAGAAGTGGGCGTGATCTGGAACCGTCCTGTAGGAGGAGACATCTTCATTAGTCTCTTTGACTTTGATAAATAACTTGTTCATGAAGGTATTTGTGTGAGGGAGCACTCACTCCATTGTGGTGCTCAGCACCGCATGCAGAACATTGGGCAGTGGGAAATCCGGTTTTGGGACAGAGTACCAGCACAATTTCCCCCAAACCATCATGTTCATCTTTCCTGAAATAGAAAAGAATACAATATTTCACACTGAGGTCCAAACTATTGCAGCTCTCAGGTCTCTTCTTGTGGCACATCGCACAGGACTGGGTTTTACAACCATGAAAGTTTTGAGTACCAAATTAATTTTGCCAAATAACGGTGGATATAGATAACATATAACATATGATATCTGTAATATCATGATAATAACATATATTTAAAAATAATACATTTGGAATAAGACCCGTTTTATTCCTCATCCAACCAACATAAATGTTCCCCTAAGGCTCTTTAAGATTTACCAAAGTATGGATATCATTTTGATATGTACCAAAATACAGGTGGGATTTTGGCTCCTGTTAGTCCTATACGAGGCAGCTTAACTATGATATAAAATTGATGTTGACGAATACCTGGTTTCGACACCCCCGTCACATGGCTCCTAAAATTCTTGAATTCAGATCTGCAAGAGTCACATTTTAGATGCATTTTATTATCTTAAACAAGACAGAAAACAGTTGAGCTCATTCACATTATGTACTGCTGAAAGTTTGCAGCGTTTGTGATTCAACGACCTCATTTTTAACAATTTAATTTAGCATTGGTCAGTTAAAAACACCAAGCATTTTAGCTTCTCCTCCTGTTCACCCTTGTTTCCTTGTATCATGTACTTTTGATCCAACAAAGTAATTAATACTCACTGCATACACTGCTAAACATACACTGCTAAACAGTAACAGTGCAAAAAAGATATTATATTAAGACAGAGTAAATACATTAAAAAAAGGAATATAAGCCTATTGGCCCACTTTTAAGCTGTCCTGCACCCACACTGATGCGCTACATTACAAATCAATATCAATCATCAACACAATTGTAGCTCATGGACGTTGGTAAAAGCTGTGGAGCGACTTGCAGCCCACCTGTAATAAAGGGAGTCTTTATTACAGGTGGGCTGCACACACCTGACTGGACTAAGCATTTAGGAGCCGTCATCACACTCTTACGGTAAGTTCCAGGGCATTTCCCCGTCCTTCCCGATGCCTCCGTCTTTGCAGGCCGCTGCTATGAGGCGAATGGACTTCTTCTGCATTTTGTCACCGCTCATCTCCAAACGCGTTGTCCTACGAGCGCACGATCACGAACACGCGCCTCTTCTGCGCGCGGAGACCAATTTATAGAAGCTCGAAGTGAACCATATAACCGCCCACAAACACCGGGTCAGCTGTTCCTCGTCACGGTGGCGTTTCAGCGCATCCTCCACGTGATTGTTGTTGAGCTTCCGACCTCCACGGTGTATTTCCACAGCAGCACACAGGAGAGGGAGCTCCCCCACGCCGGCGCTAACGTCCACGGTGTGATCGCTCACAAGACGTCACAGTCATTCGTTACACTTCGAAGGAAAAACTGATAATTTTGTTTTACTTCAAAGAACAAACACGAATAGATTTTAAACCACGAAAGGCAGCAAAACGCAGTCAATGTAATACAAACCATTGACAAAGTCTTAAATGTTGCATCTTATGTAATAATTTAAGCTAAGTAAATGCATTCATAAATTAAATGAGCGGGTCCTCGCTCCGCATGTCGGTGGTGCCGGTGGGTCGCCTGCACTTGCATCACGTCACTCTGCGTGACGCGTAGACACGTCACGCGAATTGCATGTGAATCTGATGCTGTTTGGCACAGAGACACACACAGAGACAGAGCTAGAGACACAGCATACACAAGCACCATCTTTATCTACGTGAAGTGCAGACCAGGTCTCGCAAATTGCATTTAAATCCATTGTTGTTTAGGTCTAAGAGTCTTGCTCAAGGGTACATCGACATACTAGCGGAGCCGGGGATTGAACCACCCTGAATGAAGGACTGATCTTCTGATCTCAGAGAGAGAGAGAGAGAGAGAGAGAGAGAGAGAGAGAGAGAGAGAGAGAGAGAGAGAGAGAGAGAGAGAGAGAGAGAGAGAGAGAGAGAGAGAGAGAGAGAGAGAGAGAGAGAGAGAGAGAGAGAGAGAGAGAGAGGTATTGCCATTTGTCGTGGAAGGTGCATAACATTTAACAATTAACAATACACATTTAACAGTAAACAGAGTGCAACAAATGGGAATGAATAAATGGATGAATGAATGAATATTTACAATTGAACAGTAGAATATAAAAATAAAAATAAGATAGACAGAGAGAAAGAGACACACACACACACACACACACACACACACACATCTGCTAAACCCCCCTTATCTCCCTGGCCTCTGGTCCAGGTGGCCGCTTTACAAGGCTGCAAGACGTTGCGGATTACGTTCAACTGTCGTTTTGAACATGGAGCCCTGTTGAGTCTCCTGCCTCTAATTCCCTGATGGAGGTCATATGGTATAGTTCAATGTCTTGACTCTCTCTATCTTCGTCATCTGTCCAAGCATAACCAGTGTGGCCCATCAGTCGTATCTACTCCCTGCTCGATATCCTGTTTTCTTCATTCTCATTCTGCTGACACACACACACACAAAGAGAGAGAGAGAGAGAGAGAGAGACAGAGACAGAGACAGAGAGACAGAGAGATACACACACATACACACAGACACAGCATACACATGCATCATGTTTCTCTACATGAAGTACACACCACATCATGTAAATTGCATGTCAATCCGATGCTGTATCACAAATCGAACATTTCTTCATGTAATGTTTTCAGACCTCTGGCATAATGCATGAGACGTTTTGGTCTGATAGTATGAAGTACCTTGAAGTTACAACAGCCTTGAGACACACAGAGACATACAGAAACACAGAGAAACAGCATACACATGCATCATGTTTGTCTATGTGAAGTGCAGAACACATCATGTAAATTGCATGTCAATCCGATGCTGTTTGGCAGATTCTATTCTTTGCCAGTAGGTGGCGTTATCACAAATCAAACATCTCTTCATGCAATGTGCTCAGACCTTGTCCAGCATCATGCATGAGAAGTTGTGTGCTGTTAGCAGGCACGTGCACAGACATTTTGGGGGGCAGGTGCTCAAACCAAAAAAAGGGCACCCATCGCCAAAATTATTTATGAAATAAAAAATAATAATAAATAAATAAATAAAAAACACAGTAGGATATTTTCAACTTATATATTTATTGTTGTTAACAAACTAACTAAAATTATCAAATTGAATAAATGAATATCATGTAAGTCACTCTTGATTATTATGCACTGCATAATAATCAAGAGTGACTTACATAATCTCTATAAAGCTGACAACACAGTACACACACGTTTTACTGTTTTCTGACTAGACAGCTAGCTAGATTAGACAGCTAGCTTACATTTTCCTTATGAATAAAGATGATTGGCTACATACTACATACTGATCAACATACTTTCGAAATTGTCTAAACGGCATTTATACAACAACACAAAGATGATACCTGCTTGTATATCTCTCCCTCTCTCTCTTCATTAAACATGACTAACGTCAGTAAACAGCTGGACAGGGCTTTGAAATCACGGATTTCGTGAGTTTTTTGTTTGTTTATTTTTCTAGGAAACGTCGGACCAGTTGTGACGTAATGTTTTCAGCGGCGCTAATGTTGTGGTTAATTTATCACCAAACAACGTCGGGGGATTGCACAAACACCGTCATTACCTGTTAGTCTGATGCTGCGGGTCAGAGGAGAAGTGCTGCACCCGTTTGGCCTGGCGCTCACTGCATGAGCACTAAGTGGAGGAGGGGGGGGGGGCGGGGCTTGTGAGCGCCGCGGAGCATGTCGGGGCGAAATTCTCACAAGAACTCAAATAAATGCCCAGTCAGATATCAAAACACATTTGGGGGGAATTGATGACAGAGAGAGTAATTTTTATTCTTAAATACTGATGAATGAAGAAAAAATTGGGCTCCGGTAGAAGGGGCACTTTTCTCATTCAGGGCAAAAGGGCAGGTGCTTGAGCACCACTAGGGGTCTATCTGTGCACGTGCCTGGCTGTTAGCATGAAGTACCTTGGAGTTACAACTGCCTTCTATAACACAAAATGGGTGTGTCTTCCGGTCCACACCACATTGAGGGTGATGGCTGAATTTGCGCAAATAACACAACTTAAGGTCTTAAGGGTCTTGAGATCATTGAGAATTGCTGTAGCGTCCCCATTGCTTAAATCACACAAAAGATTTATTGCACGTTGAGGGGATGTAATGTGCACAAATGCTGCCAATCTGAAAAGTTTTAGGACAAATAGTTTTAAAGAGTTTTGAAACATTGCAAAACAAGACATTACATTACATTTCACTGACGCTTTTATCCAAAGCGATTTACATGCTATACAGTAGACCGTAGACACTGCAACGGCACGCCCCTAAGAGGTTCATTGGTCGTTATCTCCTAAACACAATAAGATATCAGAACCTTTTTTAACACAGTTATGATGATACAGCTCCAATGATGATGCACAGCAAATTTGGTTTGAATCGGACCAATCGTGTATAGGAAAAAAACACAAATGTTATGTTTTTAACATAATTCAAAATGGCGGAAAATCTAAGTAGGTGGACCTTAGGGGTCTGAGAGGCTTTTTTGTAGAGCAGGTGAAGATAGACGTGTGAATTCTTTCAAGTCAATCGGAAAATCTGGGTGAGGGGCGCCGCCGGTCCAAATTCTAGGGGGCGCTAGAGAGCCATTTCTTTCAACACATAATCGACGCCTATGTCGGATTGCTATTTTCGCCAAGCCTGATAGGCATGCCAAATTTGGTGAGTTTTTGTGCATGGCAACAACTCCCAAAATGCGGCCAAAGTAGAAAAATTAAAATCAGAAGAAAAAGAAAAATAATCATTTGGATAACAATAGGGTCCTTGCTGGACTGACTGTCAGTCGCTCCGACCTTAATAAAAGAGGTTGGTAATTAACAGATACAACGCAGCTTTTCTGATAAGAATATTTGAGCTTTGCTCCTCAGTGGTGGACTGTAAAGGTAGTCAGCCCGACGAGAGGGTTTAATGTGAGAGGTCACTGGGTACGTCAGAGATAGCAACCACATTCGTTCAAGTCACCGGTCTGAACTAGTTTGCAGGAGGAGAGAGGGGGAGGACACGGGGGTTGTACGTAAAAATGTAGATTACAATATAGTAATGTCTGTTTGTTCTGGAGTTGTTTTGCGTTAGACAGATAGGGACAGTAACTGTTGTCTAATGATAGCGGGCGCAACTGGCTTTATTTGTCAAACTGTGTGTTACAAATAAATCTACGTGAAGTGAACTCTATTCCCAACTCTGTGGTCTTTGGGTGTTTCGATTACTGAGGTTCCGTGAGTGAATTCGCTGTGGCGTCTCACGAGCAGTCAGAGAGGACTTTATCCATCCTCGAGCCAGAAGGAAGAAATCAGCCACAACAGCACTTTTTTTTATCTCTTGTAGGGACATACAAGAGGGAGCTTTAGTGCGTGTTCTCCTCTGGAAACACCCCTCCGTGTCCTACCACAGTCTACTTAAAATGTGCATATATATCTGCAACGTTTGTGCAAAACAGGATAAAAGGTAAATAATAATAATATATGGAAAAGATGTGATATACAACACACCATCTCAAATGAATTGTCTCAAGTTTATATAAGTGCAAATACAGGCAAATAAAATGTTCAGGTAAAAAAGAAAAATCCAAAGGATACAACAAAGTTTCATTTACTGCCATTTCAATACAGTTAGAATTTGGCCATTCTTTATACAAAAATAATACATTTACAATCACGTGGGAGACGAAAGCACATGCATTCACATTGGAACTTTTTGAGCTTTGGTTACAGAATATTTACAAAAGTAGTTTTGAAACCACACAACCAAATATACAAAAGCTGAAGATTAAAACAAATATTTACAAAATATACAATGGCCTGCATAAGGCCTGCTGTTTTTTCCAAAACTTGCATTTCTTACAACTGTACAACAGGCTTTTGTGTATTAAAAAAAAAAGAAAAAATAACATATTCACACAATGTAGATTCATGTCAGTGTG
Source organism: Cottus gobio (assembly GCA_023566465.1). Lineage (NCBI taxonomy): Eukaryota > Metazoa > Chordata > Actinopteri > Perciformes > Cottidae > Cottus > Cottus gobio. The sequence goes on along the minus strand of CM042223.1, from coordinate 10,757,553 downwards.
ACCTAAAATTATTCGTATTAAATATATGGGAGTTTTGTTTTTGAGAAGAGAAACAACTGTGTGTTATCTCGGTTATATTAGGTCTCAGTGCCAACACGGGGCAGATTTCCTGTATACACAGGAAATCTTACACATTCTCCGGATTGTGTCGTTTTCCATCACTCAGATGGGAATCAGATTTCAGATTTTGTCATTTTCACATACAGATGTAGAGGCCGAAGCTGTCGGGTGTTCAGCAATATTCAGCTCCCTATGAGAACTGATAAACATTCAGCTGATCTAATAATCCGCTGAATTACAGTTTCACCCTGATGCTTGACTGATGTGGGGTGTTGAGGGCATTGGGGATAATGACATGTGGTTTTAACAGTACTGTAGTGGAAGACAGTAGGTTGCCTCACAACACCCTGGTTTTGAGACTTCACTTCTTTTTCCTGTTGTACTCTTCATTCACAGGGTTCTCGCCCTTCAATACCAGCATTTTCTCTGCATTCCTTCTGCAGTTCCTGAGATGTGCGATGTGTCTGATCTGGAGACCAAGACATGTTATGGATCTATGGAATTATCTATAGTTGTTAGTTACAGTTACAGCTGTATTGAGGGCACTGCAGGAGAAGATTATATCCAGATGACTGAGGGATCCTTTGTGCTTTTTGCACACTATTTGCTCTGCTTCCAGGATTTAGAGCTGCTTTTGAGTGGAGTTTCTTCATGGCGCCGCTTCTGTGTGAAAGTACCTCTTTCTGCAATAAAACATAAAACACTAAAGTCAATACATTGAACAGTAAACTGAATATACCTATCAAGCTTAAACTTCCTTTTGCAGTTTAGCAACTTGGGTGAGGGCATTTTATTGTTTTTGAATATCAGAATCAACTTCATTTGGCCAAGAGTTTTTCTTCATTCGTCACAAAGAATAGACAGGACTGTTATGCACTGTTATGTACACTAGTAGAGTGAAATGGGAGTAAATGTTTAAGGTGTTCTGTAAGTTGTTAAAAAAAAAAAAAATACTGAATGGATATACATGGACTGGATGTGCAGCGTATACTTTTAAAGATGTCTGTAAGTATATCTGGCTTGTTTTGGGAGAACTGCAGAAGTTTAGTTGCATTTGGTAATAAAGCTCAATATTCAGTTAAATATTAACTTTCCCGCTGCCAACTGGCCCAAGTTTATGGGTATCAATTTTAGCCATGTGTAAGGACTTTGCGTAAATAAAATGTTCAGTTTCTTGTACATTTTTTTATTTATATAATGTATTAACATTGAAATAACTGTATTTTAAACAATGATGATGTTAACCATCTAACCTACATACCTGTTCGAGATGCTCCTGCATACGTGGAGAGGCCTTCAGAGGACCCTCCCAGACCATTACTGGTCCCCGAGTTGACTCCTCCGACGCTACTGCCGCTCGCTCCATTGTTGGGATTGGCAGGTACTGTTGCCAGCAGGCCTGAAAGAAGACCAAAGCATTTTAATTTACCCACCTGACACCACTTGTTTGTGACAACTATAAAGACTACATTTTTGGTCTCATGAAAGTGTAACACAGGTTTCAAAGGGAATCCTGGATTGCAGAAGTGACTAAAAAGTCAGAACTATATGAAAAGTAATTTCCTTTTAACTTTTTTGTATCTGTATAAATACGCTACCTGTATTGCATTACAAATGATGGCAGGAGAGAATGAGTTTGAGGTTATACATATTTGGTTCATGTCCCTACCCAGTCCTCTGTAGCTGGAAAGCTGCTGGTAAATTTGCTTCATGCGCTCTATGTTGATGCGGCTGGCCTCAGCATGGTTCACCATGGGTTTTGGGTAATGGACTCCAATGATGCACTTGGCAGCCTTCTGCACATCCTCTGGGGCATTCCAAGGATCATAGATGTATTTGGCTGGAAAGCCTCTCAATGTGGGCAAATAACGCCTGGAAGAAGAGGAAGAAGAGAATGAAGACGGATTTGGAGGATAACCGATGTGTGGAACACATATAAGGTAAAGTAGAATATTGCAGCACACTACAGATATATGTGTATAAAATAAACTGAATTGAATGCGCGTGTTGTGGTAGATGTTACAGAATTGACAATAATAGTAGATACGTTATTGTTCAAACACCAGTAATACAGACTGAAAGTGTATTCTTCAATAATGACACTGTAAGTTAGGTCACACAATTTGCTTCATTGTTCAATCAATTACAACACATGACTGCAGTGACAAACCTTGACAAATCAGTCCCCCCATGTGAGGCTATAAAAGTAGCAGAAGCTAACAGAGAGATTAATTCCCCATTTGAAATGACTGCAGGGTGTACAAATACCCACGGCATCATGAGCTTTTGAAAGCTGTTATATTCATGTGCTGCAGATATAAGTACTGACTGACCGTATGTAGTCTCCATTGGGGTCTGTGCGTCGTCCAAATCCCACAGGGCAGTAGCAGTGGAAAAACTGCTGGAAAAATGAACTGCAAGAAAGCCACATCCAGCTGCCAGCATTTACACTCCAGTCCGCATCTATGAGCAGCTCTTCAAACACCTGTACAAGACACAGAGAGTGGACAGTTGAGTCAATGCATGCTAGTAATTTCAATCAGAGCAAGAAACATCAGGACACTCGCAGCTAGGCACATTCATTTACTGTAACTCTTGTTTGTCTACCTTATGTACTTAGTAGATCCATTTTCTCTGTTCTTACCTTCATTCCTTCCTCCCAGCTGACCCAGAGGTCTCCCCTGGTGAGGAAGCAGGCCACAGCATGCCTCGCCAAATGATGGATCCACCCCTCCTGCCTCAACTGAGTCATAATGGCGTCTATCCAGGGAAAGCCTGTCCGTCCCTCTGCCCACTTGGCTAGCGCCTCTGGGTTTCGGTCCCAGGGGATCTGTACACAAACAGGGTTTCCCTCCATCTTGTCAAAGCAGGGGTTGTTGGTGGCAGTCGTATAGAAGAACTCCCTCCACAACAGCTGGCCATACAAGGAAAGTGGTGGGGTGCTGTTTTTCTTGACCTGATAAGATAGAGCAAACAACATTACTTTAAAATAAAAATTGAAAAACAAAATGCTAGGAAAAAGGTTCTATGTAATCATGATTTTAAGACGTAGTCATTGTAATGTCTATATCACAGAGTATTGCCTCGGCTTCTCACAGCAACATAAAAACAATCTGATTGAAAGCAAATTATGATAAAAATGTAAAAGGGGGTTTTCCAAATAGGAATTGTTTGTGTTTTTTCTTGTCTCGACTGTGGTCCTTCATACCTTTCTGTAAAGATCTGTAAGTCTGAAGTAGAAGAGCCGACAAGAGAGACATCCAAAGCGCAGGTAGGGGCTGAGGCCTGTAGGACTGGCCAGCAGGGAGTTGGCGTTCATACGTGGACGCTCAAAGTTTGCCACCCATGCCTGAAAAAATGAAGGTCAATCAACTTTAATTAAATTATCCCACTGTGATTGCTGATAGAAAATCCCCTGAATACATAAAATAAATCAAGTGAAATATTTAAGTCTTAGGACTTGATCATGCAAATCAAGGAAATGTCTCATCAAAATGTGTTTTACTCTACATCTTAGAATCCGGTCTGGCAATCTTTTATGCGTTTATTGGCTTTCTGATCTTCTGCTGAGAAATGGTTTTGATACGATGATCAATCTTTTCTTTCTAGTCTAGTAAAAAATGATCTCACCCCCTTTGCCTTTTACCATTTTAATTCAGTTTGGATTCCTCTACAGATGTTTTGACATTAATATGGTTCAGATTAGAGATCAACCGATACTGGATTTTCAAAGGCCGATAAGCTGATACCCTCCATAAAATACAGAAAGAAAAGGGACGAAGAATGTCATGATAACTGTTGAACCGAACATAGAAGTAATCAATACCTAAATAAATAGTGTGTATGAATGTGAAACTGAACATCAAAGTCAAATGAATAAATAGCGGCTGAAAACATATTGTTAGAAAGAATAATGCTATGGTTTTTAGAGTTTTTAATGCAGTAGAAAATTACTTTCTGAAAAAATTATTTCTACATTGAAAAATGTAATTCATAGTCCATCACAGTTAAGGCTGGAGCACACTCCAGTGTCTGTTTTTTTTAAATACAATTGCAATTTCATGGGGTATTTAACCATTGTTTAGATCATTATCAGGAGTTAATTACATACACACAAATGTTTTCAGCAGAAGTGGCCCTCATAGTGGCCCGAATACTACTGCGATGATGTACGCCCCCGTGTGACTGATGGTGGCTGTGCAGTCATCACCACTATTGGAGCCCAGTTCCACCAATAACAAAGGTTTGTAAGACACCCCATCTTAGCATCAAGCTTTGCTTGCATCTATTTCCATTTAAAAATGTGTCTTGGGTCAGTGTCCACATGTATATAATGACTTAAGCCAAGTAAGCAGTCAATCTAAAGTTAATCATAACTATAATCATTTCTTATTTTGTGTTTATACTGTGTAGTAAAATCTTTTTTTTACCTTTCTCTCCAGATGCCGCTCCAGCCTCATGAGGGCTTCTGTTTCTCCACCCGGCCATACTGCTGTGGTCAGGCCCTCCGTCTCAAAACCTGAAAAAGCACAATATTCAACCATAGATTAAAAATGTGTGCCAAGTCTGAGACACTGATATATATATATACACACACACACAAACATTTAAAAAAAGAAGAAAAAAAAAATCACCTAACAAACTTACAAATAATAAACAATTAAAAAAACTGACCAAGCTCTTCTAGGGAGGGCACCGCAAACTTGTCATCGTGGTCTTCGCTGATGGGTGTGGCACATTTGCTGATGACCTCAGACGTGATCGTCTCTGCAGGCAGCTCCACAGCATCCATACGGTTGATGAGGGCCTGGAAGCGCTTGTACGTAAGTGGAGACTGACCATCGTTGAGTTCTATGATCCTTTAGGAAAGAGAAACATGAAGGGAATCAACACAGGTCTTCACAAACACAAAGCAGCTGGTGCAAATCAATACTGTTTCAAACAGGTTTATTACTTTGGGACATTTGTTTCAACTCAAATTGTAAAGTCACTCACTTGTCCAGATTGTAGAGGGTGTGAGCAGTCCGCACCATGACCTCCACCCCAGCCTCACTGGCTAGTTTTTGGATGGCAGCATCACGTTCCTTACCAAACGGCTCAGAGTCATACTCGTAAGATAGACGGGTAGTCTGCCATTCCTGAGGGACAGCAAGACATAATACAATGTTTTTTCTGGAAGGAAATGCATGAAAAAGATGGACTGACCACATTGTTTATAGTGAATGTTATTTTTTTATGAACAACAAATTGGTTTTCAGTGATTAACTTGTCAACATGTGAGGACACTTAATATCTAGCTGGGGTCGTAGGTGAATTTCTAAGCAATCAATTTGGGATGAATTGCAGGTTCACAATCAACATCTTCCATTGTTTTTCAGCCACTGTTAAATGAGCTATAATATTATGTTAAAATAATTACAAAAAAATTACAGTTCATTTCAGAACCAAGCTAAGTATAAGATGCATCTTTTAGACTATTTCATCGATCATACCTTAAAAATCCGAGGGAAGACATCTGTAGGCTGGCCTCTGATGACAAACAAGCGGGAGTTGAGTTTGCGCAGACTGGCATCCAGGTCCTCCAAGCATTGCAACAAAAACCTGGAACCAAGCAGACAGAATGATCAATTCATTGATTATAAACCAGAGGGTTACGCGATTCATTTATTATGTAAAAATCGAAATGCAGTTTGTAGTCACATTTTGCTGAGTAAGAAAATACACACAAAAACAACAAACTATGTGATATGAGGAGGATGAGTGTCTCAGAACTGCTCTAAAGTACAGGTTGCTGATACTTCTGTATCGCTTGTCAGGCATCAGCAGGGTGACCAGACTGGGTGTCTTTTAAAACCCTTTGGACTCTCCAAAAGGCACATCTGTCACCAATATCACCATCAGTACGCAACAATAGTTTGGTCAACGTATTTTGACAATGTACTATTTAGCAAGATATTCACCTGATCAAAACTTTAAAATAAAAGACATAACCATACATTTCAAATGCACAAATGACCACACAAAGTCAAAATTTAAAAGATGTGACCATCAAGTGATATTTATAAAATATTACATAAAGGCATGAATGAAGAGTGTTTCAATGTGAACAGATCGCCCTCTTCTGGCGAAGCCCTTCTACACACAGTTGACCAGACAGCTCTTGCATAATGTCACCAAGAGCAGCAGCAGACCAACAACTACATTTAACACAACATTGAATGTGCCATCTTTCAGTGTCCTAACAGTGAGAGGCAGAAAACAGAAAAGTGCTTTCATGGGATGGATGCCTCAGCATTTAACCTTTGTTAACCTTGTTAACTTAAAGCCTTAAATGAATAATAGAGTGTGGTGGTCTTGTAACCAATTGTATGGTTCTAGGAAAGGAGTCTCTTGTGTTGTAAACATGAATACTAATCATTAAAATCTGTGTAATCCTTCTTTTACTCTCTATTTGAAGATTTAATAGACAGTCTTGTGTTTTCCTCAACACTTAATATAAACAATCACACTGTACTACTCTGACAGCAGCAGTAATCTGGCCAGTTTACAAGGTGTAGCATGTCTCTGCATTACAGGTGATAGAATTGAGATGGATCGAGAAACGGAGCATTTATTCTGAATGGGTTTAGGTCAACATAGTGAGGTAGTGGTGATGTAATCACCATAGCAACCCACTGACCCAATTTCAGCATCAGTTAGTAAGCGGGGAAACTGTGTTACTGCCTTTCACACCACAAGGTGGTCAAAGTCCTTTCTCTACATGTGAATTAAATGATGGACCATCATCCAGTGAATTCATACTTAACTCTACAGCAGTACAGTATGAGGCTAAATTATATAATGTACCATCTGAACATCAGCAGAAGAGAGATTCGAGGAAACTTTGTAAAAATCACTCTTTAAATATTATATATATATATAGTTTGCATGTATTTCTATGTATTGTATTTTATCTAAATGAGTATAAAGTTAACAAAGCTACTGGGTGGCAATCATGCCAAAGGCTGAATCCAAGGAAACAGTCAAAGAGAGACACATCTATGATCGGACACCCTGCCCCACCCCTCACCTCCACCTGTTGATGCCCACATTGGAGGACCCTGCAAACCAGGGGTCCAGGATGTAAACGCAGCGCAGGGAGTCCGCATCCCGGATAGAGTCCCTCAGAGACGGGTTGTCGTGCAGCCGTAGTCCCTTCCTGAACCAATGGATGGTGTTGACCACCATGTCTGTATCTCAGGTGTAGTTACAACGAGGGTAGGGGATTCCCGAAAAAACAACTAAATGCAAAACAGTCAAGTGTCCGTTCACTGGGCGGAGACGCGTCCGACCTGGTTCGTAGAGTAGTGCTCTGGGTTGGTCCGACCTTAACCTTGCTCCATTAATTCCTCCACAGAGTTGAGTCCCAGCCACAGCAGACACGAGGGAGGGAAAAGGGCAAACTCTTGATTAGTAGCAAAGATGAACGTCGATTCAACGGAGAGTCGTTTCTGAAGAGTAGCGATGTTTAAATTGTTTTATTTGCCTTCCCACATGACTATTAGCTCGCAAAAAGTAGAAGCTCTCAAATGTGACCGGTATGTTCCAAGTCTCCACTGCTGACTACGCAGTGGGAAATGCAGCGCTCTGATTGGTCGGACTCCACCGTTACACAACGTTTTCTGTGTCACGTTTACGTAATGTGCTTTCTTACCTCTGATTACATGCCACCTGTAGCTGTTGTGTATGTCCTAAATTAATATTTTCAGCCGTACTCTCTCAACGTGTTGTGTTATGGTTCACCTGTGGGTAACGTGGATAAAAGTCACCCCTTAAAGTATCTAATAAAGGCAACTAATCGGAGGGTTTTGGGGTCAAGTTACGTGTGGTTACGTGATGGACACAGAAGTACCCGGATGAGCACATGCCGAGAAGGCAGGCCTGGCTCGAATTAGGTGTGCTCGATTTAGCACAGGGACCGCACCGCTCACACTGCCACTGTGCGATTGGTCGAGCAACCCCGCCCACTCCCAGCAGCAATACTCTGTAACCAATGGGAGCCAAGTTGAATTATACATAATTTGTAATATATGAAAGTGAGACACAGTAGGTAGTAATAATATTGTGACATTCATATGTAGGGCAATTACAGATACAGAGGAAATCAACCCTGAAAAATATGAATTATATTTTACTGTTGTTATTATTTTGGACATATCAACATACACATTTGATTGTCTATCTATGCAAATATAGATACCATTGAGTTTAATTTAATTGAATTCAGTTTCATTCAAGTACTTCTGTGAAAAAGTAGCAAAAAGCAATGCCTAAGAGGAAAGAGGAACGTCCTGTGCTGAAGTGAGAGGAACCTTGGCTACCACATCACACTGGAGTAGGTTGTCAAAACATATTTGCTCATATTTTTATATATATATATGTATGTGTGTGTGTGTGCATGCTTTTAATTAACTTACCCACAGCACAAAAATCTGTATTTATCAGCTATCAGCTTGCTTTGAAACAGCCCCCTGCGTGATGCAGGAACTAAGGATGTAAACAGCACACCTCAATGCAAGGCAGTAAGATACTTACTTTTTAGTAAGTCACCTGAGTTACTTATGTAATTGGATGTAGTTTTGCAAGCGGACACTAGATGGCAGTCTTAACCAGAATTGGTTTTGAAAGGTCATGGAATCCCCTTCATCACATTATTAATCTTTCCCTCTTTTTTTCATTCAATAGTTTTTTCATTAATTTCAGTTTTCTCACCTCCAGGAGCAGAACGTTTTGTCAAATGTGTGTAAAGTTTCTTTTTGGTTTGGTTAGAGCAGTCACATCTTTGGCCAATGACTGAATATGATGTGTTCAGTCAATGCCCTAATTTGATTGATGATATAATACAATTAGCACAATGCTGTGTAAGATAGTGTAGATGTTAAGTGATGCAAATATGCATTGCTTGTGATTTTGCAGAATATGAGGTAATATGATACAATACCAGGAGTCTACAGCCAGCCGCTTGCTCAGCCTGCTCACATGACATGCTGATGTTTAGTGGGGAGCCTATATAATGTATAATTTCCACCATGTTCTTAATTTATGGTAGCATGCATGCTGACATAATTGGAATCAAATTCTAAGTATAGCTAAGGCTAATAGGAATGCCATTGTATCTTTTTGGTCAATAGTATTTTTGGTCAAAGAAGTTGTATACACCAGAGTTAATCCCTCCGATTGTATCTGAGATATTTCATTTTGGACCAAAGTGGTGGACAGACCAACACCATCAGATCATCATTGCCATACTGAAAGCCACACTAGTCACTTGGTTTGTGTTTGTGCTCCTGTGGGTTTGAACTATCAGGCTTTTGGCAAAAGATCATATTTTTTAAATTGCCTCATCTTGAATTGTACTTCTGACTTGATGCTCCCTCTAAATCAAATTAGATTGAAGCGGACCATCGGCCAGATAGGCTAATTTGCAGCAAACATATTAATGCAAATTGTGATATTGAATTATCCTCTATAAAACACCTTCATGGTGAGTTTTACAAACCAACTTAGTTTCCAAAAATCTTTGGTGCTTTGCATCAAAGCTATTTTTTTAATCATAAGGATAGGGCAGTCATTGAGGTTACTTAGATAAATCAAAAATAATGAAAACAAATAAATGTCTTTGATTCTTTCTCTGAAGCTGGAGGAGAGCATTATCATTATGAAGCCGCTCTCTCTCCTTTTCGTAGTTGTTTTTATTTCAATGATGATACTAAAATATCTGAGTACCCTTTCATCCATTGTATTGGACAATATGTGGCTTCTCTCATACTTCCTTTTGAGCTGTGCAGACTTTTCAGTAGAGCTTGCGGCAACGTTAATAGATAAAGATAGGTCTATTATTACACACTTTATTTATCTTGAGGGACATTTAGGAATAGAGCAAGATAGATATATAGAATGCTGTTTACACATATCACATTTAGGAAAAACATGTCCCTAAGCTGCTTAAGAGAAATATTTTCTTTCACACCACTCTGTCTGCTTTCTTTCTTGTCTTCTTATTGGACCTTCACAGTCTGATTAGTATGTATGTGTATATGTGTGTATTGCATATCTACAATATTTACATGCATCACATGCTTGTAATAGTATCTACACTGGCAGACGTCTAACACTAGGGTTCACTGTTGCTCCAGAGAGTCCAGCTTCAGTCTCACTGCATCTCAGATGTAAAGCAGCCACAGTCCCTCAGATCGGTGAGCAATATCCAATTCATGGTATAAATTAAGATTTCTTTCACCACCTAGTCAATTTGCAGTTATTTGCAGATAACTGGTTTTGTCAGTATGACAGTATGTCTGCAGTTCTATTCAATGCATTCAACTTAAACTAACTATACAGTGTTTTCTGCTGATTTCACAGAATCTGTGGTTGTTTGTGTGTGTGTGTGTATGTGTGTGTGTGGAGGGGGGGGGGGGGTAGTCTATGCAAGTGATCCCAGCGAATGACCTTGAAAGTAATTCAGATCTTTTCGATGAGTTCTCCTCCAGAGGATTGGAGAAGGATACATTATGCATGAAATCTATTATTAATAGTCTTGAGTCATGTTACGATCAGACATCGGCCCTAAAAAAAAATACCTCAAAAGCCTGATCCCTATGGAGGACTTGCCCCTTAAACATGATTGTAAAAAAGCAGCTACTTATACTGTATATCATTTGATGTATTATTTACTGCACTTTCTGTCTTTTACATTGCACTTTTACATGGAAGGATTTCTGGACTCACGCTGTTCCAAAGTTTTAAGAGAGTTCCCTAAAGTAGACTATAGCCACAGCACTCAGTGTTTACATTGTGTTTACATTGCCTTTTTAAAATGATGAATAAGGCTTATTATGGGCCACATGAATGACTTTGAATTGATCCTCTAAAGCGACCCAATTACAACTCTTTGCTGCTTCATCCCGAAGGTCCATTGGCTGACAGCTGTTTCGGGTCTCCACGGCCCCGCCTCCATCTGTCAGGCACTGCGCTGGTACTGCTCCGTGTGACTGTCGATGCACTGTAGTGAGATACTACTCCTGAACTTTATACGGCAGCCTTGGATGGACTTTTGCTAAAAACAGAATATCACTGGTAAGAGTAGCTCGTGCAAGACCCGTGCACATCAGAACTCCACCGTCTTGATTATTTTCCTCCACTTCCCCAAACCCTCTTTTGCAGTATGAAGTGCAGTTATGGCAAGGAGTAGCAAGTCAGTGACGAGGACCCTGGAGGATTTGACGCTAGACTCGGGTTATGGTGGAGCCGCCGACTCCTTCAGATCGTCCAGTGCGTCGCTGTGCTGCTCGGAGGCGCATGGGGGGAATCACTGGCATTTAACCGAATCGATGCACAGTCGACACAACAGTCTGGACACTGTTAACACGGTCCTGGTCGAAGACGCCGAGATCCTGGAGAGCACCGGGCAGTGCGCTAAACTACCCGAGCTAGAGGATGTGCCGTGGAGCCTCGGGGAAGTGGCGAGCGCGCTGAGCAGGGACAAGGAGATGACCCTGCCGCCTCCCCCGCAGGACGTCCTGCTCAGGCTCTCGGTGCTGGTCAGCCGGGTCCTGGTGAGGGTCGCAAAGGAGTCGCAGCGCTTGAGTTTACGCTACGCCAAATGCACCAAATATGAGATCCAAAGTGCCATAAAGATCGTCCTGTCGTGGAGCGTCTCGATGAGCTGCATCAGCGCGGCCCTGGGTGCCTTGTCCCTGTACAACATGAGCACGGAGGAGGACAAGTTCAGCCGCGGTAAGTCGGCGCGCTGCGGACTCATCTTCAACGTGGGGAAATTCTTCAGGTGGATGGTCGAAAGCAGGGTGGCGGTCAGGATCCACGAGCACGCGGCGATCTACCTGGCTGCGTGCATGGAGAGCCTCTTCCGCGAGGTGTACGCGCGCGTGCTGCGCAGCGCGCTGCTGGAGCGGGATAACGGAATCCCCAAGTTCACTGTGGAGACCCTGGAGCAGGCCGTCAACACTGACGCAGAGATATGGGGGTCTCTTCAACTCTGGCAACACCTGATATGTGGGAAGAATGCAAGCGGTGAGTTGTGAATACTGTAAGTCCATGGGTCCGTCTCCACTCCAGATCCTTACCTCACACCGTTATATGCGGATAGTTTGTCAGATCCCCCCCCCCTCCCCCTTATCTCCCACACTGGTTATTTCCATCAGTATAACATGTGAAGGCTTCTTCATTGGATTTACTCCAAACGTCAATCTATAATGTAACACAGGTGATCTGATCAGTGCTTTTTTTAAATACCTCCCTTATGTACTTGCTGCCAAATCTCTAGTATGAAAAGGTTATATCTCTCAATCGCTCTCTTGCTGAGGAACTGTGAACTTTAACTCAAGCGCACCAGTGAAAGAGCATTTCGGCAGCTGAAATTGTGCTTCCTATTCTCAGAGGGGGCTGCAGAAGCTGCAGGCAGGTGGTGACTGACTGAGTAGATCAGGGAGAGAGTGGTCCTCTTAAGGCCAGCTTGCCTCCTCTGTCTTCAGTGCAGTGTCACATTGTGGGCGCTATTTTATTATATCCTTCTACTGTATGTGGCTGTTTTGTTAATGCACGAAATCCAGCTATCCCCGGGCATAGGGCCTCACTTTGAGAGCTTTCAGTGAAAGGGGCTCTCCCTGTTTCACAATAATGCCCTGCAGAGGTGAGTTGTATCCTTTTCACCCACAGAGGAAGGAGGTCTTTCATTTCTGTGTACATTTACTTATTTCTGGTACACACAATGCCTTGTCGGTAGTTTTCAAATCAGATTTCCAAGTGTTTAGAAATACTTATTGGCGTGTGCTTTGAGAGTAAATGTAATTGTATTCAGACTTCACTGCCACTCAAACAGCAATACATCACAAACCACTCTAACACATGATTACCCGTTTTGATGAATGTTGTAAAAATGCTGCTGTGGCTTCTCTTGCAACAGGTTTACGTAATGAAAGGCCTTGGGACCTATGTGCTATCATGCATTATGCAGAGTGATGTGAATAAAACTGAGTTATAGAGTGAGGGAGAGAAAGAGAGACAGACAGGCACAGAGAGAGAGAGAGAGAGAGAAAGAGAGAGAGAGAGAAACTTACAGGGAGACTGTGACATATAGATGAATCACCAACAGAAGCCTGGCATCATGAGCAGTGAACTTTATTTCATACAACAGTATTCACGATTGCAAGGCTTCAGCTGCACAGTCAGAATCAGACTCACATAAATGTGTGTTCATTGTGATGACAACCTATGGTTGTATCATTATATTACTATATACCATGACACATATACAGTTTAAAGAGACTGCAATATAACACCAGAGTTTACAGTATGAACACGTATTGCACATTATCAAATGTACAAAAGGCCACTTGGAATGCAGCAAGGCACCAGCTGGAGAAGAGGTGTGTGGTGTTTCGAGGTGCATTGGACCGGTGAATAGGATGAGATGCAAAAGAAAAAACATCTGGAGCATGTGGAATGTTGATGTAATGCCCAAGGCTAGAAAAGTATTGTGTATAGTGTAGTTCACAAGGTTGCAATCACTGGCTTGAACATTGACTTGAAAGCAGCTAAACTTTGTATTTTTATAATGACAATGCATCAGAAGACCATGTGTAATGTGAAAGGAGAAGGATGGTGTCATTGAACTCATTGTTTTGGTTTTCCTGCACACTTCATTCCTTCGGGTCATACTCACTGCGCCCTGACATTACATTACCTGCCCTGTGTCAAACTCAGTGTTCATCATCAATCTTCACTAGCTGGTGAGCACAGTGGAGCATGTAGCAGTTCAATTCAACATGAATGCTAATGTTGCTATTTTGTTGAAAGTGTAAATTGGCAATTTTATGCTTTAGCCATATCAACTTAAAATATATGTCAGTGTGTGCTGCCTAAAGTGGCAAAAAAATAAAATAAACAGTTAATGCAGCTTTAAGTCTCATGATGTTCAACAGAAGTATTTTGGCAGATTTCAAGATACCTGCTAAATAGACACAGTGGACATACAGATACACATGTGTGCTGTATCTGATATCCCCCCACCCCCAATACCCTCCCCGCCAATCAACACTGTCCTCTCTTTAGATAGCCACATCAACTTAAATAGTGGGAATAGATGTCTGTTATTACAGATTCAAAACTAATGGGTTACAGACAGGGGATGTGTGCGTCTGCTGGGGTATCAGAGGAAGACTGTTTGAGTTAATAGGAAGTTCCATAGAGTGAAAGATTTTGACCACATTTTTCACTCTGACACCGCAGGACCTCTAAACCTCAAGATATACGCTCTATCTCCAGTGACAGATAAGGCAGAGGCACCAGGCAATCCGAGGGTGGGTAGTTCTTAACCAAGCCGCCTACCAAATTGAACCTCCATATCGCTCCATCCATTCTCTCAGTCTCTTTCTGCCAAGTGGGAGCAATTGAGGTGATTTTTCCATATTATGCTAACACTGGTGACCCGTTGTCAGGAGGCCTTTAATAATATCTTTATTGCATCTCCCTCACAAAGAAAATAATGTAGTTACTTCTTTGGGGGTTGGCTACTCCAGTTTCAGCTGATAGAATAGATATCCGCACTTAAATCTATGCAGAGAACACTTTATAATTTAGCTTTCTGTCTAAGGAACCGTTGTCATTGTTGCTTCAGCTGAAATGGCAGGTGCAGAAGCAAACAAATCACATCCCAATCACTGTATGTAGTACACCTGTGCACAGGCTGGTGGTAGAGGCTCCACCTCCTGTTAACGACAGCTTTAAAGTGCTGAATGTAGTACTGAGGGGTTTACAAGTGCATGCTACACTTACACAGCAAAAGGTCAATGGAGCACAGACAAAAAACATATACAATCACGGAGCACCTTATAATAATATCATATAATTCCGTTACTTAGTAAATGGGGCTTTGAGAGGGATCAAACTTGAACTATCATTAATCAAAGATCCCCATATCTATAAGAGAAAAACAAATCTCAAAACAATAATGAAACAAGTACAGAACACTCATCGAAATCATCATGTAAGCCCATCGGCTGAAGTGTATTTAAAGTGTCAATCCAAAAAAAGCTCTTATTGGCATATCTTTTTTTCCATATCTCCCCCTCTTGGAATTTGATATGTCCAATTCTCTGGAACCAAAGACAGGAAATAGGGTGTGAAAATTAATTTAAATAATGGACAACTGGATAGTTCACATCATTCCGCCTGATGGAGCGCTTGTGCTGACTAATCCTTTGTTTCAGCATGCGTATCGTTTTACCTTAATGCATCTTGTCACCTGGCCATTTCAATAAATAGATAACATTGTCTGTGTTGCATGTGCTAAAACTCTTAACAGAAAAATAATCACATATGCGACCGATATACTGACTCCTGGGTAAACCATATTTCAGAGCTCTGGAAGGAGCACTGCTGGCTCAGAGGAATGTGTTCCTCCGTTTCTTTTTGATATAAGGTGATGAGGCTGCCATTGCATAGTTCAATTCACATATCCAAAAAAGACACATGTTTATGATCATAATCCAGCTTCTATCAGCTACCTTAGTAATGACAAATAATTTGGCAGGCTTTCTCTCTTCTGAGGTTAATGCAATCATTTAAAACTTTGGGAAAGGCTCTCTCGTCGCAAGATGAAGGAGAAGATTGATACCACTTACAGATCTCTACATTAATTATAAAGCCACATTAGCTTATTTTAGCATTACAGCCTGGTAACAGAGTAGTACAGCTAGCATTGCTCTGTCTAATTCTAAATCTCACTAATTAAATATATTTGTGTGTTTTAATCGTACAAAAAAAACTAAGTGCAAAAACAACACTTTGTTGTGTTACAGGGGTTATGTGTAGTTTCTTGTAGAAGCAGAAGGATTTCTGGCACAACCTGATCATTTCTAAGCCAGTAGCAGTAACGTCCCCAGGTCTCCACTTGCTGCCTGGCAACAGCATGGTGACGACTTCAGGAAATTACTGCTTCCAGACGAAAAATAGTCTGCTAAGCTTAGCTAACGGGCAACTGGCTGTAGCCATAAATTCACCGTATGGAGATTTGTATCAATATTCTCATCTAACTCTTCGTTGTTTCATTAATATATATTAATTGATAGGCATTAACACAGTATCTATAATTACCCATGTCTATATAATAGTCTGTTATACACCCACTGCACCTTACAGCATTGGCACACCTAGCATACGGCAGGCCTCCGACACACAAGCCCAACACATACACACTGACTCGCACACATACAGCAAGATGTCAAGGGCTCCTCTAGACATGTCTGAGTCAGTGTTATGTGTGTAGGTGGGTGTTGGGTTTCCCTTTTCCGGCTGTGTTATCCTGTCAGAACAGGATACTGCTCTATATGGTAGGCTATTTCTTATGGCACCCACTAGACCCGGGAACACAGTGATTCTTTGATTTTCTTAACGACGTGTGCATGTCACAGTAAATGTCTAGTGGAAAAATGATATCCAGTGCTCAGGGATATGTACCACCCCGAGGACGATTTTCTAATCACGCTTTAGGTGTGAGATGACTTTCAAGTCTGGGCAGAGCTGGTTTGAATGAAATATTTAAAGGAAAGGTTCAATCTCTGGAACTCTGTAGTATGTAGCCCGGTGGCTCTCGTTGATAAATTGATGTTGAACGTTTTGGTTTTACAGCTCATAACTTAACTGTTTTGGTTTAGTCTCAATGTTCTCATCAGTGTCGATTCCAGCAGCAATTAGCTATTTTCAGAAAGAAGTCTCTGATAAACCCACTGTACACTACCTACTCAAGAATGAAAGACAGAAAGACAAAGTTAGCGACTAACTAGTGAACATAGTGTAGCATTCAGCAGCTTAAGAGCAAGATATTGAGCTTTGGACTTGGTGGAGGCCAAAACAGAGCTAAAAGAGATATCAGATATTTAACTTGCAAGAGTACCATCCATGACTATAAATTATAATTTTGGTCTGTGTCTGCAGAAAGGCGACTATTTTCTGAAACAATTGCCATATTAACTTTATAAAAATTATATGTCACTGTTATGTTTACAGCTGAAACCACTGCCCCTAAGCCACCCAAACAAATTAACTAACCATGGTAAAACAATAAAATAAAAAAGCAACAAAAAAAAATACATTTTGTGTTCAGGATTTACTGCACTTCTACTGTATATAAAATATTGTCTTATGCTTTTTGTTGTTGTGGGTACCTGTGATGGAAACTGGCAAAAACTACAACTGCATGGTACAGCATATTTGGTATATCTTGTCAGTATTCTTAGACAAAGTGAAAGAGGCTTGTAGACTTACCATTTGCATTGGCAGTCAACAATCATTCAATCCGTCATAGAGCTGTCAGAGATACAGTACTTCTCTACCAATGGTAGCCCCGTTAGAAATTCAATGCAGCCACAACTTGCATATTTGTGGAGCTGTTGCCAGTAGCATCTGAAATATAACCCTGTTGAAGGGTAATTTGAGGTAATTTGAACAACTGGGGAACAACTGCCACTGCTCTGTGGCATTGTTCTCGCTTCACTCTTGCTTTCTTCGCCTGAAAAAACACAAATTCCCGCCAGCACAAAAAACACACATCTCTGAGTCTTGTCAAAAGGCACCCTGGGAAATGTGGAAAATCCACAACTACACTTTGGGAAGTGGGTGTACGATAAATTACAGCACTTTAGCATATCCCCTGGAAACCATCGGACCGGTACAGTGTGAAGTGTGAAACCAAGGTGGGATTTTCCTTTTAAAGCTGATTGTTCTAACAGCAGAATATGACCTGGCATTAAGCATTAAGTGCTGGACCTCACTTTTGAGTCCAGAACCAGAACATCTGAGGCACTTGTTGAGGTTATGATGTAGTATATTAGAACTGTGGCACTTTACTGGTCTTCTCCTGAGTAGCTTTGGGCTGTTTTAGTTTAGCGCTTCACGGAGGTGAAGGAGTGCAGGTCTCGTTCCACTCAAAAATCTTTTGTTCAGTATCCAATGGTCGCCGTTGCACTGTGAGGTCGGTGCCTGGTGCACACATGCTTTGGGGAAAGCAGGCAGACAGGAATGACTGCGGTCTGCAGCTGTACCACTCTGTACCGGTGGAGACCAGCCCCCATTATGTCTGGGGTGAGACGGAACATATCTGTGCTAGAGAAACCCTTACACAGCAGCATACGCTTTGGCATATAGGGCAGCAACACAGACAGACTAGTGCACACAGAGAGGGACACACACACACACACACACACACACACACACACACACACACACACACACACACACACACACACAGACACACACACAGTCACACATGGCCTAGGAGCAGATCTGGTATTAATTGAAAAGAGGGAATGCTGATGTGACATGGAGCCTGGTACAGTGAGGGTGAGCTCCAGCCAAGCTTTCTCCAGTTGATTAAGAGGAGGCAGGCGATAGTACACAGTTATTTCTGCACCTATCTGGCAACACCTGCGATGGATCAAGTTTCTTTTTTCTTCTTCTTTCTTCTGTTAACATCCTTTTTTTCGAATGCACCTCTGGGGATGAACGCATTCAACGTTTTAGTTGCACAATGTCCCTCGTTGCTCTGTGTGTTGATACGTGCAGCCGGTGGACCGGCGTTAGAGTTCAGTGTGAAACAGCCACTTTATATATGTGACTGCTGTGAACATATACATATAAACATGAACACGGAAAATGTATTGTATCCTTCTGTTCGGGATCCTTTCAGTGGTTATTCCATATGCAGACTGGGAGGGATTGTGCCATGTTTTAACAGAATATTGCAATCAGTGCCAATTGTAATCAATATTTGTGGATATCTCTTCAGGGTTAAAAACCACAGCATTCAAATGTAATATTAGAACAACACTGCTCAAGCTGCTGCAGCACAGACTACTTTTGTAGATTTTTGTAATTTTCATGCCTTTTACACTGAAATGAGATTTACTCATTTTGGACACTGTCAGTGTCACTGAAAGTGTTCTTTTAAGTCCCTCTTTACATTCCCATTTACAGTCAGAGAATAAGATGCAATATATTTATATTTCCGGGTGAGATTGTTGAGGGAGCTTCAGCTGCTTTATTTCTGTCTTCGGAAGATGTTTGTTTCCCCGCCGTACTAAATCCCCTGGGATGACTGAGTTTTTCCAATGTACAGGTAGCACATTCTGTATTAGCGCATATAAAAATATACCAATGCTAGACCAAAAATAATTTAACAATTACTCTGCAGTATGGAGCCAAATCCATGAAGCCGTGGTTAAGAATGGATTGTTCATGATGTCGACTTTGGAAGAAAAGCAGAGGGAGAGAAGAAGCACAGATGGCAAGGATCAAAACAAGAAAATCCATAAGAGAAGCTGTGGGTGACAGATGAGACCCAGTCAAGCAATGCATCCTTATTATAGCAGCAAGAAGACTGTGGGCAAACAAGTACCAGCAAGTGGATTAGTGAGGTGAAGCATCAGTATCTACTGCGCTGTTTTTTTTTGCCGCTCCAAAACTCCTATTGTTGTGTTGAGGGAAATGATCCTGTTTAAATAACAGCCAGTCTGGCTTGAAGTTATGAAGAAGATACGGGTAAACACGCTTTTAACTTCCCCCTTTGATGTGAGCTGAGCAAAAGTCAAAGAAATCGTCTTGTCACATTAAAAAAGTGATACGTCTGATAGAGAAAGCTGCGTGTCGCGACACGTCGAGATACTCCTGGAACTGTTAACCAAATTCCAAAATATTTACATAACACGCACAAAAACACACATGCAACGCAATACCTCAAGCAACTTACGTTGGGTAAATGGGAACAACACGTTTTTCAGCCCATGCATAATGGCGTCTCATGGCGGGGACCGCAACAGTCACAAGAGCCTCTCTTCCAATCCAGTTATGCCTGAGTTATGTCAGAGGACCTGCGGCAGCAACATCGCTGAGAAGTTCATTACTTGTGAGAAAACCATCTTCAGTCACTGTCGGCCTCTTCTGTGTGTGTGTGGTGATATTGTCACATCAGGGCATCATTTCCCCAAATCAATGAGCAGTCCAGCACCGCACAGAGACAGTCAGTCAGTTAGTGAATCAACGTGAAGAGGAGCTCGTATCTGCCCAGAGCACCAATCGAGACGTATTTGAGAACTGCTTAGGTGAGTTGTTTGAGTGGGATGGAGACGCTCATTGATAAGCTCCGTCTTCTCCCTCAATTAGTTGAAGTTGTTTCGGCTTCAGCATCTCACACAAGGTGGTCAGAGGTGAGAATAATGTTAAGTGGATTCGGTTGAAGGAATAGTTTGATATTTTGGGATATGCAGAGAGTTGTTTGGCAGAGAGTGGGATGAGAGGATTAACGCCACTCTCTTGACTGTATGTTAAATATAAAGCTACAGCCGAGGCACGGGGAACTTGCTAATTTGACTGATTTACGTGAGAGTGGAATTGATCCTCTCATCTTACTCTTGAAAAAAAAGAGAATATGCATATTTCCCAAGATGTCAAACTATTCCTTTAAAGATCCTCATAGTTTGTCACTGAATCCTTGACTCTCCTAAACCTTTGACAGAAGATTTGTCAAGGTGAGGAAAATCCTACAGTTGATACCCTCTAAGCTGCCAATGTTCAAGTCTCCTGCAGTCAAGCTAATCCATATAGTATAGTAAGCCACGGGGTAGTGAACATGTCTGGGATTTCTGAGGTGATCGTGGGCTTTTATTTTACCAAGCACTTTATTCCTCTGCTCATGACGAATACTGAGCCATCAGTTATAAACCCCGGGCAGATAGTTCATGGGACAGAAATAAACACATTCTCCTTCAGTGTTCCCATGGAGGAAAACACAGACTTTCACTGCATGACAGTCATTTTCCTTCAATATATACCAGTTTGTGTTACTCACTCCTGCTGTCTGTTATGTCATGAATCCTTTACAAGCAGCTGGTGGTAGAGTCATCCCTACAAATGTATACATTATATATACATATAGTATACTGTATATGTAAATCAGCAATATAATCAGTTAATAACTAACATATATACAGTATACAGCATATGTAAGTCAGTAACTGATTTCCCAGAATGCCTTTCAGCAATCCCCTGGATGTGCCTGTACTTGTTTTATTAATTTGCAGTTGGAAGGATAAGGATTGAAGGTGATAACAACAAGAGAGCAAGTTTTTCTAGCTGAGAAAGACTCAAGTGTTGCACCTCTTCCTTAGAACTGGTCCTGTGGGTACAATATATTCTGGTCTGTCGAGGTGTCTGTGGAAAAAGAAATGAGTATGACACAATGGTTAGAGCTTTAGAAATACGGTTGTCAGTGTATTGACAAAATTAGTTTTCTGTCAGAAACAGTGCTAATTTAACTCAAATTTAGCATTCTTGATTACAATAATGGTACAATTATTTGACATTAACAATTCATGTAAATAATTATGATATTTAATTATATGTATTGTTATTAACAGCTGCATATGTGCTTTTATTGGCCTGAAATGAATCCAAATTAATATATATATAGGGTCTAAAAATACTGGCATCTGGCTAAGCACTGTGCACAATGCATATACTGGAACTTAGTAGCATGAGGAGGCGTTGGAACCTGCTGATGCACTACTGATTCTGTTTCAGCGGACCGGTATCCCATTACCTCCCATGAGAGCTCAGAGCACTGACCTTCGGACTATGTGTGTGGTATTTCCTATATACTGTATGTGTGTTTGAGAAAAGTGAACACGCCATTCAATTTTTCTATTTCCAGTGTGCAATTCCCTCAATAAGAGCTTGTGACCTGAAGAATTGCGCCAGACTAATCATGATGTGAATAAATGAATGTAATCTATTTGCCGATCCTCACCCCCTCTCTGCCTCTGCCCTTCTATCTTGTTTCTGCTGCTCTTTTTTCATTCTCTCTTTCTTGCCTCCTAATTCTCACGTCTCTGTTTCAGCCCGGCTTTTTTTACGCAGATACAATGAATCCACATTCTGCCACAGCCTTGATAGAGAATAAGTGGCGACTTGAGGTAACCTTGTCGCGTCCTACATGTCTGGCAGTGCTCTAATAGTTCTGTCAATCCAGACATGGAAGGCCCCACTGGGGAGCCTCCGCCGAGCTCGCTCTGCAGACAGACACACGTGTCTGACCCATGACAGATTGCCTCCGGATCGAACTATAATCTGTAATCGCAATTTGTACTGTGGGGTGGGCAGGGCAGTGTGTGGGTGATGTGAGAGAAAGTCAATGAGAATTGTGCCAGTCAACAAGACTGTGCTTGGGTATCAATCCACATGTACACATTAGGTCCACACAGCCAGTGTCAAACAGCCTTTACTCAAAATCAGTTCTTAAACAGCTGAACGTTGGACGTCTTCTCAATCTTTCACTCCAACTGAGTGAGTTTGCTCAACCCCCAGCTGAACGAGAGGCATATGGTACAGATTAGCACAGGAGAAGGTATATGTCTATTTTTTTCATGCCATTTCTTATTACTAACATATGGTTCCTGCTTTGCTCATTTCATTCTTTGAGTGGACCGGCTGGCCGAACAACAACGATACTGTGAAATGATAGATTTAAGCAGCAACTGTGAAAAATGTTCAGACATTTCACTGTATATTTTGTTATGACAGTCATAACAGCAGGGTTGGTACGGTCATGGAAAACCTGGAAAAGTCATGGAATTTTAAAATGGTTATTTCCAGGCCTGAGAAAGTCCTTGAAAAAAATGAAATCCTAAAAGTTTTGGAAAAGTCATGGAAATATGTTATATGCATATGTTCATATCGTTCATTTACGCTGAGTTTGAAATAATTCAAATTCTTTTAAAAGAAAGACGCTTAAAAAGCCGGCATACGCTGAGTATATCTATAAATGTTTATTTTTTTAATCAAACTATTGTCTCTCATTCATTTGTGTCATTTAAGAAATACTGTATGATTTGGAATCCTCATTGTTAGTTTTAAATACTACATTTGTATCACTTTCATGTATACACCCAGATTTCACTAAATGTTTGGTGATGAAAATTTGGTTTAAAGTCACGGAAAAGTCATGGAAAAGTCATGGAAATACATTGGTCAAAATGTGTATGAACCCTGTAACAGTGTATGGTACCTTAAACCTAAAAGATATATATTCTTGCAAATTCGTAATTTAGAGCATATTGTATTCATCACTCCTTTATGGATAAATTGTCTTTATTTTGCACATATTCTCTGCAAAACTCACTTTGTCCCATTTTCAATGGTAGGATTTAAGTCTTCAAAGGAGATAATGAACTAATGACACAAAGATCTTTCCAAAATATGTTTGACGCTTTTTAAAACTTACCCTGTGGAATTTGTGGCAATAAAGTGACACTGTAGTTCAAATGATCTGTATTCATATTTAACTAAGTAGAAGTATCCGATGTGGGGCTTGCTATTGCTAGTCACTGGAATCCTGCACTGTGAGGACAGGACCCCTGGAGCTACTGCATGCAGTCACCAGGGCGTTAAGCTAGCTGTTCATAGTCAGTAAATGCCTCCAACATGTGCACTGGCTGCTTGTTTAATCACAATGTCCAATTGTCTGTGTTGAATAAAGAGGATGTGTAGGAGTGGAGGATTGAGTTGATTATTATTTAGCTGCTGAACATATTCAAAGAAACATTTTTGATGAGTTATTAATGTTTCTAGTCACTTGCTGCCCAATACTGGTCAGATGGTGGTAATTGTTGGTACCATTAATGGTATGCCAGAGGTAGCCGATGTTAAAGCAAGATCATTGCCTGAGCCATTGTGAGGCTGTGCTTAAGGCCCATTTCCATCAGAGCGTTTTTCTATTAATTTCCAATGGAGAGCAGAAAAAGCAGTTTTTGTAGTAAATGTTGAGATATATGGTATTTGGACTTTAAATATCTGATGCAAGATTTAGAGGGAGTCTAGAGGGAGTTTTTCCTGATCCGATGTGAGGTTCCGGGACAGGGATGTCGTATGTGTACAGATTGTGAAGCCCTTAGAGGCAAATTTGTATTTGTGATTTTGGGCTATACAAAATAAACTGAATTGAATTGAAAGATTTATGGAAACCAGTCCAATAATTGTCTCAATATTTCACTCTGAACCACAAATTTCAAGTTGCTTGTGGCGCTAGAATTTAGTAGGATTTATCAACTGGGGACCATGAATGTCTGTACAAAACTTGATTGCTGTCGATCAATTAGATGTTGAGCCATTACAAACAGGACCAAAGTTGTGGACTGAAGGAACGGAAAAACATTGCCATCCCTAGGCATGCATGTTTTCAAAACGTGAAAAAGGCTTAAATGCACACTGTACATTTCAGTGAGACACCGTGAGAGTTAAAAGCTATGCTTGTTGACAGTGAATTCTCAAATGGTGTTTTTAATAACCAAAGCAAATTTCTGGGAAACGCCCACACAACTGCCATCGAACAATGGTGTTCAAGGCCACTATAAAAGACTCAGCCTTGTCATTATGGTGGCTGTTCTTCAAGTTCACGCACTGTCTCTCTCTGACTCACAGGATGGAGTGGAGTTGAGTGGATGACACACTGTTGGTGCGACAGGTGTACCTGGCATGATGCTGCATCAGTTTGGCTGCACAGCTCTGATCTACAAAGTCTCACTCATGGCTGGAAGTCTGTTGTGTGAAGGACACAGAGAGCACTGGGAGGATGAGTTACAGGATGCTGGGAGGAATGGCTGTTCGGTTTCAGAGAATCTCCAAACCCACTGAAAAATGCATGAAGCAATGACTTGTTATGCATTGCATGAATATTGTTTATTTACTTCAATAACATTTTTTGAGACACCGCTGTTTATTTTCTCCAGAGAAAAGAAATAACACCTTTCTTCATCTTGATCAAAGAGTTAAAGTTTTGTGTGGTTAATACCGGAATCAGATTTAAAAGATGAGACCTTAAATGCTGGGGTGGAAGGTATGTCATACACCAGTTGCACCATCCTCTTGTTCCAGTGTCCCAATATAACAATTAACATTCTGTACCGACTACCACGAGATAATGGTGAAATGGCTCGCACCAATACACAAAGTCCCACCTCAGAAAATGTCAAATTCAGGCTCATTCTTCAACTGGGATATAGATTATTGGCCATCTCCGTGTGATGAGGAGGGATTGCTATTGTAACCTTTTGCACACCTGCAGAACTTACATGGTAAATGAAATGATAAATTCAACCTCTGCTGAGCTGCCACAGCGTGTTCTGTTTGAGCATGTGTGGCGTGCGATCACACAGATAGTTATTGAGAGAGAGAAGGCGAGAGATGAGAAGCTGATGGAAGGCAGGATAAAAACAAGGGGGAAAACATTGGGACTGAGAGGCTGAAAACAAGAGACTGGACAATTTGTTTCTGCAGTGTGTGTGACAGATGAGAGAGCTGAGATCTGAAGCGGACTATTAGGATTGCCTCGGCTGGCGAGGGAAGCTGCATCCATCCAATTTGGTCTATTTGCTTGCCTGTCAAGGGCTCAAACCAAGTAAGCTAAGCAGCACCTATAAGCAGCTACAGTGACTTTAGAGTCCAGCATTTGAAAAGATGAATGACAGCCGCTCAGAAATGGAGGCGGGAGACATAGCAGTACACTGAACCACTAATGGATGTGTGTGTGTGTGTGTGTTGTGTGTGTGTGTGTGTGTGTGTAGGAGTTGGTAAACACGAGGTTAGTCAAAAGAAGACAGCTGAAATATACTGAGATAATCACATGTTGATGCAAGATCATTACAGCCCGCTGCTAATGGTGCAATTACATTTACTCAAGTACTGTATTTGAATACAATGTTGAGGTACTTGTACTTTACTGGAATACATATACATATACATAAACTTTTATTTAACGTAATATTCTAGAAAATACATTTACAATAATACAATATTTTGATGTTATTGTATTATGATTGTTATCATAATACGGCAGCTGAGCAGGCCAACAGAAGAGCTCCAGGTAGCAGGAAAGACTGAACGTTGTAAATTTGAATTATGTATTTCAGTTCAATAATGTACAAAGGAAGGCAATCAACCTCCTCCAGAAAAGAGGACTGGTAACAATACAACATGCAAAAAGTGTTTGGTTTGTGTTCAACTTCAAATTGACATTTGACTTAATTTGTTGGAGATCTTTCAATGATAGCTGCCGGTGACGGAGACCAGTGATGGATGAGGACCTCATTCCCACTGTGATATACCTGAAGCTCGGTTACTAATCAACCTTCACCACACCTTGCCTCTGCACTCAGCTCTGAGCAGCACAGCTTTCATTGATCATATTTTGAATACCTTGGATCATCACTTCACAGCTATGAGAGAAACTTAAGGGCCTTCCCAAAACTTGTCCTCATTTTCTATAAGCACCAGTGCTGTCGTGCCTCTGTTAGCCTGTTATCCTGATCCCATCTGACTTCAGCTCTCTTCCGAGAGATGTTTTAAGGCAGTTTTCTCTGTAAAAGAAATGGGTTGGAGGGGTGTCGAGAAACAGACCCTGCCTTTTGCCCTCTCCCAACACCTATGGCTGTTTGATAACAATAACAGAGTCAGAGAGAAAGCTCCTCGGGGCAGGCGAGTGATGGTGACCCAAGTGTTGCCCCCTGTGGGGGCAAAAAGTTTATCACGTAGACATCACAGTTTCAGCCGCTGCAGCTGAAGGGAGCTGAGAGGGGTGTTGAGTAACAGCGATAACCTCAGGAAATGACTAAACCCATACAGACAAAGATTCAACATTTCATCCAGAGCATCAGAGGCAGTGCACTCTGCTCCTCCTATCCATCGCTTTGTGCAAAGCAGACAGATATCAAGCGCACGCATTGATTTTCAGACTGATTTCAGCTTTGATGGATGAAATGATGAGGCCAGATTGACCCTGATAAGAGGCTGACTGCACTCCTCATGTCACTTCTGGAAAGTTAAACACTTAGAAGAGAAAGAAAGTGACACTGTACATTTACACATGCAGGCACTATTTGAATCCTTTCAATGCATGTCATATCCTCTCTTGAGTGAAATGTCTTGCTGTCTGTCATGATGTTTGCTGCACCGAGGCCAGTTAATCCCTGTCTCACAGTGACGGATGTGGTGGATAGCGCGGCACATTGTCCTCTGGAAACACATTCTCACTGCTGCTCTAATGTCGTAGTATATACTTAGACCAGCCAAGGAGATAGGGTGTTTGAAGATGCGGTAGGATTTGATTTTCTGCATGGACAAGGATTACTACTTGAGATTCAAAACAGATATAAGTAATTTGCATATTCACTGTGGCAGGATGAGAGCTGACCTGCCCCGTCTAATCTATTTTCATCAAAAGGCATATTGGATTTCGGATTTGAGGGATAACAGAATTGCTTGGACCCAGATTTTTATTTAGGAAAGACATTGTGAAGGTTAAGAGTAAATGCGTGTCGATGGACTCTCGACATACACTGTATGTATAATCAAAGTTGAGGAACCATGAGTTTTGACATTTACGTGTGGAGATTTGAAATGTTCCCTTTTTGTGATGCAGATGCAAGCAAATAAATAATTTCTGACTTATCACACGTGGCACGCCTCTCAAGGTCTGATTGTCGGCAGGAGAAAAATGAGAACGTTGCAGGGATGATTTTGATCTGCTCAGGGACCCAGGACAGATACATCATTCAGTTACCTCCAGGTGACAAATTCACATTTACAATATAATTTTTTTCTGAGAGGATATGTTGACATTTGAGAAATAGCTCAAGTAAGGAACATGGAGCTTACATTTTTAAATGATTCTTTATAGACTTTAAAATATCTTCTTTGTGGAGTTAAATGTCAATAGTTATTAGTTATATTTTTGATGAGAAACCCTATATCTCAGCCTTGGCATTTATCAGTATATAAGATTACTGTAAATTACTGCTGCGAGAATGAGTCAACCCTTTTCCCTGCACCTTGTCTCAGGGGAATAAACGTAGTTGTTTTGATACATTGTATTTGTAAGATGAATGTGAAGGCACCTTGTGTGTATTTGGCTTTTGCTCCTTTGGTGTCTGAGAGAAAGTTTTGGACTCCTGCAAGCTGTCAGCGCTGAGTTGATTAATTAAAGAAATTATAGACATTTGTCAGGCTCCACTTCCTTCTTCATATGTAATTTCATTCTACTATGCACAGTGTGCTGTGCATTAGAGGATATATCTTTTTGTTTTAAATTTTTTCTTCTCCGAGGCTACACCATTTTAGCGGTTCAGAGTGACATTGCTTTTACAAATTAGAAGGATCTGGGTGTAGTTTGTCTCTCAAATCATATGATATTCATACATCATGAGCACAAATCTCATCTAATGGAGGAATGGCTCCAGATTTATTGAATCTCTTTATTTTCTCTTGGATTTGCTCTGCACCATTGGCGGGGCCTCAGTGGAATTTAAGCATCATTAGGGAACCAGTAAGATGCTTTACTTTGAAAATCCATCTCACTTTCTATTTCTCTATGCATGGAAACTACATAATGTGGCTGGATCTCATGCTCGGCTGTTCCTCATGGACCAGCGTATGTGGAGCTAGAAATTATGAAGTGTCTTGTTCAAGTGTGGTCTAACACTTACGGTACACTGTATACCAAGACCGCTGCAGTCAGTGTGTCAGGCAAAAATTCTGCATTTATTGTTTTGAAAATGCGGGCTTCAGACAAAACAAACACACACACGAAGGACACCTTTAAACCCTAGTGTGCTGTAGTGATATTTTGTATTCACTGGAAATGTTAGCTGTGCTTTGAGAGTTGAATTTGGATTAAAAAACCCATTGAGTGTGCTTTTGATTTTGTAGTGGACGGCTCCACAGCCCATAATGACAGGTCTTTAACAGTGTATCACAGCTCATCTCTGGGGGCACAAACCACCGTGGTTATATCACTGTGGAGGCCGCTCAAGAGGAAAGGAGCTGTATCGCACCCTCAAAAGTGTGTCACATTAGATTGTCTGATCAGTGTTTATGAAATGAACTTCTCTTAATTAGTCATTTGAGTCCGTACAAACGCAGCAGTGTACACACTCAGCTGCTCCTTTACAGTGCAATGTTGGCTGCGGGGGACAGTGTTCATTTATAATCGTTAATTGCTCATCTCTGTCTGAAGTTGCATTGATTTCTCATGTTCACGGGGAGCTTTGGTAATGAAAATTGCCCCATGACATCACACCACACAGAGCCTCGCCGGACCTATTTGGATGAGGCAGCGTACTGAACAGAGGGGACCCACATGCTTGGGTTGTGGTCATGTTGGTTTTCGGGCTTTTAGGCCCATGGTGTAATGAAGGAAAGATGGCAGACAGCCATGCGCAGAAAGGCCTATTATGAGAACAACATTCCCAGACCCACATGCTAGAAGCCCGCAAGCACACTTTGAGATGACAACATTCAATTTGCTGATGGCAGGCAAATGTAGTTTCAGACAAGAACTGAAAGAAGAAACAGCAAACTGTGGTCTTTTATTTCTTTAATCTTAGTGGGCCATTGAGGCATGTACACATCTGATACAAAACAAAACATATTGGAAAGCTTTTCTTCTGTCTTCTCTAAGGAAATCCTTAAATCCTTTTTGCTTTCTTTCTGAGCATGTGGTCTCGTGTCTGTGCATTAAAGGAATAGTTTGACATTTCGGGAATTGGTTCGCTTTGTTACCGAGAGATGATTCGGCTAAAGGCAGCAGCTGATTAGCAGAGCTTGGACTGAAGATTGGGAGCAGGTTGATTAACAAGTGAGCTTTAGACAGAGCACCCTTGCTGTTTTCTCACTGCTTCATGTCTTTATGCTAAGCTAAGATAATCGTCTGTTGGCTGTAGCTTCATGTTTAGCATACAGACAAGTGATATTGATTTCTCATCACACTTTCGAGAAGACGGCGATTAAGCACTTATCCAAAAATGTCCACAACTATTCCTTTAATGACGAGGCTAGGCCAAACGCTAACAGATTGCTGCTGCAACAATAACAGTTGTACTTATACATCTAGGTCTGTGCTGATCATGTGAGTGATTATACTGTTTGTGTAGCTTGAAGACTGTGTGAAAATAAAGGTAGATGGAGAATGTGAGAGGTCTCTAATCATAGCTCAGGCCCCAAACCCTGTGCTCACTGCAAACTGAATTTCCTCTCACACCTGTTGTGTTTTTGTGGTGTCAGGTTCCCTGGGGAAAAGGAGATTAAAATGTCATACTGTGTCTCTGATCCCTCACCCTCCCACACTCATCACACTCTCTGCTGTGTCGCCTTTGCCCACATCCTCGGTCTGATCCGGCTTTTGACTGAACTAACAGCAACACTGATTGAGGAATCAAAAACAAGCTGCATTACCTTTTCCATATGTAACATACAATGTGTTGCTTGCTGTTTCTACAAACACAAGAATTGTCACTCACATCGTCTTGTTTGTGTACCATGAGGGAGTCATTTGGCTGAAGCATCAGGGAGCCGTTCAGGACAAAAGTAAAAGCAATGAAAAACACAGTTTGTTCGATTGGGAATTCATTGTTGCACTGGAGTTGCAGAAAGAAAAGAAAAAGAAAGGGAGGATTTATGAGAGACAAATGCCTCTACAGTACAGAAATATTTATATGCTTTCGGTGGCCGCTGCACACCATCCAGATGGCTAATGACTCTCTTTTACCTCTCCTGCCATTGTGAACTGTCATCTCTTTAAACCACTGACAGTGCTGGGGGCCAGCCAAAACACGTCTGAATACATGAAAAAAGAATCGATGCGTGATCAATAGAGTCAAGCATCCAGCCATTCAAATGGCTACACGGCGGTGTTAGATCAGCATTAGTGAGATCAATGAAGATTTGCCCTGTGGGAGTTCAGCTGTGTGGGAACTGCACAACGACGACAGCATGCAAGCCATGTGCCTCTCAAACAACACACAAACATAAACACTGTGCAATATTGCACAGCCCAATAGGCCAACTAATCTGGACTCCAAAACTGACTGAGGCAATTAGTCATTGCACATGGTAACCTTCACAACAGTAGTAGCCTATTTATTGCAGGCTCTTTTATTGCATTGCCTTATATTGAACAGTTGCTTTTGTTTTTGGGTTGACTCCCTGTAGAGGCAACTCTGTTTGCTTGTTGCTGGTGTCATCACAGATATTAAATAAGGAACAGGGAAAGGGCAAGAGAGATGAGGAGGGGAACTTCTTGAATGTCACAGAAAACACGCAAACATTATTCCAGTGTATAACTGTAGTATGCAGGCCTGTTCTGAGATGAATGAAAATAATGCAGGAATAATGAGGCATTTTGGGACATACTTATTCACTTTCTTCCCGAGGGTTAGATGAGAATATCAATACTCATGTCTAGAGAGTAGTAAGGCAAGTTTAGGTTGCTTCCAAAAATGTATAACAATTTCTTCTACATTCATTGAATTGGACTATTTTAAAACACATTGCCAAAAGAGATTCTCTAATTTGTTTTACATCAATTTTCTTTTTTAAGAGAAACAACATTGTTTTTTTTTTGTTAGCCACTATACTCATTATGTGTGTCATGATAACGTAATAGGACTTCATCAAAATCAAATTAGATTTAAAAGTGTATTAATCATTCACTGTACAACAATAGGGCTCAGTCATATACCCTACATTAGTATTTCCAGTAGATGATGCGCCGTATGACAAGGTGCTGGATTATACTTCTTTATAGTAGAATATAATAACTGTGCATTGAATATATACTGTACATTGTCACAAGATAGGTATAGGTATCCAACAGAGAATACTTGTTTCTGATTGTTTAAATTGTGCATTATAGATAATCAGACCCTTGGGTGCTCGGTGTACAACAAAGGCTGAGTTCTACCGAGCTTCAAACCCAAGTCTTCAAACCCAGCCTGCGGCCTGCACTGCATGTGGTCCCCTCTCTCCTTTTCTCAGACTCAGACTGCATAATGAAGCCATGAAAAGCCAAATATATGCAAAGAAGATAACTGGACACTTTGGCGTAGCGGCCATGATGACTACATATCACTCATTTACAATCACAACACAGAATGCAAAGACCTTTAATCTCACTTATTACCCAAACCGCCCCTGATTATGATGAATAAGTATGATTTTTAACAGACAAGGTGAGCGCTGCCACCTGTTTCCAACCCTTGCTGCATCATACCTCCCTCTTCCACAGTTGGAGCCTGCAGGACATTTCCCCTTTTATGTTTGATTAAGGGCAAGAGCTGCTTTTTATGGCCTTGGACACCTGTGGGTCAGAAACCCCACACGCCTACAAAGAGAGTCCGTGTGCAGCCCTTTGAACTATTTCATTCTCCCCTCTGGTCGTTCGCATAACTCCTGCTCTGACAATCTTATTGCTTTTTGTCTTTACCAGTCTGCACACGGTGAATGCAGCCTGGCAGGTGTAATGACCGGCCTCACACATTATTCTCCCTGCCGGGGAATTTAGACAAACCACTCAATTAATTTGACAGATGAAAAGTGAACGGTCAGAGAAAGGTCATTCCTATTCATTAGCCACAGTAGCTGTTTGCTGATCAGCATTAGCATAATCCTCTTGTTTTTGGCATAACAGGGACATTGACATTGGTGCTTCTGTAAAGTTTGGATCAAATTCAACATAGTGCAAACTGAATTACTTTGTATCCACTGTTACTTATGACAACTAAATGACAACTTTGTTCTTGGTTTTGGACAAAAGATGAGGATTTTCCCTCAAGGTTTTTGCAGAAAGAGCAGGACAGGAAGAAAGAGAGAGGGAGGGACAGTCAGAGGACTGGCCGTGCAGTCCACATATTGTAGTCATTAGTTTGTGTGGTGGGGAGCTTTATTGCTTCCCACTCGTGTTAAGTCAATCCAACAATTTACTCTGCTGCCCTCGCTCCCTCTCCTCTCTGACAGTTTCATGTACGGCTGTTATGTCTATGGACGTTTCTGGTCAATCAGTACAATGTTCTGGATGGGTGAGCCAGCGGTCTGTCAGCCCGCCGGTTGAGGCCGTACAGTTCCTCGAGGCAACATTAGGGTGGGTGGAGCTCTCTTAATCTTGGAGCCCTTAACTAGATGGCTGTAGGCCAGTGGCGAGGACAGCCTCCAGCTATTGATGTCATCGCAGCTTTTCTGGTATCAACACCCTCTGGATGTGTGCTCAGCCGTGGTTGTTTATTTCTGTAGGACATCAAGTCGCAATACTATCCGAAGACTTTTCAAGGCTTCTTTTGTCCTTATTTTAGCCTCGTCCACCGCTAGCCGCTAAACATAAGTGAAGCTAAATGGGGGACAAAAGCTAGATGAAGTGTAATGTGGTGGCGCTTTTGAACACTGATTACAAGGGTCGACAACAAAGGCCTATTTTCGTCCTGTAAAAGTTGCTGACCTGGAGCTGACAGGGAACGATTGTGTTTCACATGCTCCTGTAGGCGCTTCTGTCCTGCTCCCACAGCCCAGAGACAGACACACTATCACATTTTCCACCAAATGGCTTCAACTTCTGCTCCAACCTTCAGATTGTATTTTTGTCTCTTATGCATCTGGACTCACAAGGTCACCGCTAAAAACAACAGAAGCCCCTTTGCACCTGAGTGATTGGCAAGTTGTATCTCTAATATTTGATGACAGGGGAAGAGACTGTTGCTGGCCGTGTCATCTCCAGATCCTCTCAAGTCGATTGACTGTCCATCACTGTCTCCCTGTTTTTATTGATTTTTCTCTTCTGGTTTCCTCTCCCCACGCTTCCCGTACCCAACTCTTCATCACTCCTCGCTGTCTGTCTTTTGGTCATCCAGGTCTATTTTGCTTCCTCTAACAGTAAATATGAGTCACTGTCTCGAGTGAGCAGAGTACGATGCCCTCATTTCAAAAACCTTTTGCCAAAAGGGGGAAAAAAAACTTGTCTTCTGAATTAATTTAATTATTCTGACCTAAATTTGTAAGTGCAGCACATTAACATTGAGCACATTGTTTGTTCTACAGTAGACCATACACATACACTATTGTTTTTATGTTCTAATCCAAATGAATTAGGGACTGTGAAAGTTATTAGGTCTGGAGGAGAGGTTACCCTATCCTATACATACCCTTACCTCCAATATCTCAAAATAATATATTTAAGTCAAACAACAACAACAACAACAATTAAAATTACAGCCACATGTTTTAGATAACGAGCTGCTAAGAAGTGTGAAATGAGCACAGGCATAATATACATAATAATAATATACACAATTGTATAATATACACATAATATACATAATAATAATATACACAATTGCCCATATGATGAGCTGGATATATATATATATGAGATCAGATGTCTAACTTTCCCTTAAGAAACAATTATTATGATGCCTGATGCCACGTTACATGCCTGAGCTGTTTCCAAGAGCACAGCATTACATATCATATAAATCTGGGACAAGAAAAAGTTTAAAGTCTCTCTCTGCTGTCCAAAGAAATTAGCAATTCACTACCTTCCCTTTCTCTGACCCCTTCTCCCTTCTAATAATGTTCTCAAAGTCCCTTACATTTAGTGTATATGAGGTAAACCCTGCCAAGCCACAGACGAGAGATGACGCTATGTGGCTGTGAATAAGCATATCCAAAAAGTATATATTGCACAATATAATATGCAGCAGCACTGGATATTTGAATGTCCCCTTGAACCCTTAAATCACTTTCATCCGGTTAGAGTGAATAATTCACAACTATAGTTTCACCAGGGCTACAGGAGAGAATAAACACACACAGATCTCCTTTCTGTTGGCGCTTATGTGCGCACTCACCCACATGACACCCCTCATGGAGCGTGGCTGCCGTCTGGTGCAGAGCCATCTTCTGCGGAGTTACATTACCTGTCATTCAGGAGGTTGCCATATCTGATGAGATGATGAATCCTGCTTCAGTGGCAAACATAAACACGTGGTGTTGTTTTCTGCTCATGGGCCCAAGGTGTTTTCTTGCGTCTGACAGATAAAGAAATGTCCCTCATCCCCCAGTCCCTCATTGACCCAGAGTAAATAAAGGGATCGCCAACACCCTCAGGGATAATATCAATGACTTGCCAGTCAGTCATTGGCAAATAATAATTCCCTGCAGGGGCTGATTGGCACCGGTGTGGCACAAGCTGCTATTTTTCACTGACTTCCTTTCCATTCTCAAGCTGATGGTATAAGGCCAACATGCACCTCGTCCTCATTCTTGATCAGTAAACCTGTAATTACTCCACTGACTTTATTCCCAATATTCAATATACACAACAAAATACAGGTCATTAAAAACTAGTGCTTTAAAGATCAGACACTGGCACATTGTTCTCTTGTTAATTCAGGCTTCAAATTAAAGTTTCACTTCATATAAATTGTGTTTATTGATCAATTGAGCTGGACAGCAATCACAGAGTTATTAGTCAGGCATCCTTTCACTTCACTACTACCTTTGATGATGTTTTTCATCATCTCACAGCTGAATGATTAACAGTGTAATTCTTAAGCAGTAGTTTGTTGTAATTTGTTTGACTCGGAAGGATTCCTTTTCCTGTATGTGTGTGTGTGGGTGTAGGTGTGTGTTTGAAGATTGTTTTCGTCCTCATTTCACCGAAATCGAAAGTTAATTAAAAACAAAGTGGCTTCGAGATTTAGGAGATCAGGTTTTGCTTGTTTTTTTCTCGTTGATTAGTTAAACGTAAAACATTAATAGACTATTTGTAGTTCACTGTAATGTGTGTATCCTAAACTGCTACCTTGAATGATATGAGTTTTAAGTGAGTGGTTTTATCATCACATACTGTATACAGCTGATTAACAATGGTTGTCTTAAAAGTGTACGGAAAATGTAACCTTTTAACATGCACGGAAAAGCTTTTTCACATTTTAAGTTTTAGTTTTAGAATAAAAAATGTATGAGATAGTATGACATTATTCAAATATGACTCAAGTTATTTATAATTCAAACAAGCATGAGCATCATTTTCATTCCTGTCATTTCTTGCAAGAAAAACACTGAATGCTTTTTTTCTGCCATTTCTAAGTAAGAGAGCCTTTACATCTTCTGCACTATATCATGGCAAAGGATACATGGTGGCAAGGCAATTTCCACCACCAATTAATTTGTGCAATCACCCTTAATCATGGGGCTCCTTCTTGTCTGAGATGCCGCTGTATGCTGTAAATCAATAGGTCTCAGTTTGTTTCCTCTGTAATGGTGCCTGCCTGTTTGTCACCGCCGTATAATCTTTTTTTTATGGAAGGTGTGTGGGTGGAGGGAGGAAAGAAAGGATCAATGAATAACTTAATTCTCACAAACAATAGCCCTTTATTTCAGCACTCAGGAGCTCCTTGTTTTGAATGAGCTGAGGCATTAATCACTGCACAAAAACAAATTCAAGCAGGAACTACATGACACTAATGGCTAGGTGATAATGCTCCGTAAGGTGTAGAATCCTTTCACTCGTGCCATAAAACTGTGTTAGTGTTCATAAAATGCAGGATTCAGATGTAAAAGAATAATGGACTAAACCAAAAGAGGACATTAGGCTTTACTCATAACTCAATAAGACCATCTTAGTCAACAAGTGGACTCCTGTTACAGATATCAGACCCTCAGCTCCATCTAAAAGCTCCGAGCAAACCTTGAAAATTCTTCATTGAAGTGAAAATAATGTTATAAATGTAACATTATTCCATACTTCCTATATTACCAGGTAATCTAGACTGGCATTTATTTCAACTGCAACACAAAAACAGTTCAGTTTTCAGTATTAAAGATGTGGAAAACATCCACTGAGATGTAATTCAACCCAGCAGCTGGATGCCAGACCAATCAGGAAATACTGGTTTAGCTGGTGCTATAAGGGGCAGCACTGTATTTTAGATTCCACCTCTGCACAGACTTTATATACATTGTTACTTTTCTAACCACTCATTAGTGGCTGTAAGGGAAGTGTGATTCAACAACTGCATGGCTTAGTTAAGTTTCTCTCATCACTTTAAATGTATTTTTAAATCCTTTCAGTAGAACACAGAACAGACATCATTCAAAGCTTAGGTTTCTCACGATAACACATTATTTCCAAGGTTATCATAGTGCAATACTCATATATTTAGTAGCCTGCATTGAAAAAAGTGTCACTGCAATCATTCTTTTCTTTCTTATGGGCAATAAGATCCCTTTCAGGGAGGATTCTAGTGTGACGCTAAGCAATTGAGTCTTACCTCCGTAGCGTACGTTACCTGCATATTCATTATAACCGTGATGTCTTTTTTAGCTCCAACCAGGGAGTTTT
This sequence comes from Cottus gobio, assembly GCA_023566465.1. NCBI lineage: Eukaryota > Metazoa > Chordata > Actinopteri > Perciformes > Cottidae > Cottus > Cottus gobio. The sequence goes on along the minus strand of CM042223.1, from coordinate 10,720,226 downwards.
GTTGCCGACACCAACTCCCATCATTTCTCCAGTTAACCACACGTCAACCTTCAAGATACTATGCAAAAAGCCGTCCACGGGGTCTCCTGCCTAAGATGCAAAAGTAGGGATGAAATTCCGTTGTTGTAAAAGAGCTACTTGATTTGGCTCAGAGTGCTGAAGCCTCATGCAAGCTTCTGATAAACCTTTTAATATATTTTTGAATAGATCATTTTGACCCTTGTTTCATACAGTGGAGCTGGACCACTCAATGTTCTCTTTATGGTCAGAGTAGGGAGGAGTGACTTATGATCAAAGAAGAGTTAAATCTCAGGATTTATTTTTCCTAATTATACCACTTTGATGTCAGCAGCTGGTTAGTTTAGCTTAGCGTAAAGACAGCAAGACTGGTTCCACGCAAAAGTGAATTAGCATGTTGATGTGTAAGCACAGTGTCAGGATGTGGTTCTGGACCCAATAGCAAAACCTCGCACAACGGTTAAAGTATAAACAAAAGGAATTTATTGTCTCTCAAACAACACAAAACTCAAAAACTCAGGCCTTCAGGCAAAACTCAACAAAACATAAACGGAAAGTCTCTCAAAAAACAAAACTTAAATACTCAGGCCTTTGGCAATACTCCAGTATGGCGGTGTCTCGTGTCCAGCTCGTGAACAGGAATCTGCCGCTGCTTCAGCGGCGTCTCGAGTGTTGAGTCTGGGGCTGAGCATAGCAGCCCTCACAAGTGCAATCTCCCGACGCTTGTGTTCGGGCAGAGGCCACTCTTAAGCTGCTGCCGTGATTGTCTCTAACGCTCCGCAGCTGCGAGCGGTGGCCATCTCTCTCCCAGCTGTCCCGCATCAACCTGATCACAGATCCAACACACCATCTCTGGTCCCAGCCAGCGTTACTCTGGCACCCCCTGGCGGAGGTGCACTCAGGATCCTTACAGTACCCCCCCTTAAAAGACGCCTCCAGGCGTCCACGGTACCACCGGACCAGGGTGGGTGGAGGGGGGTCCGGTAGGAGGGCCAAAACACTCCTGACGCCCACCGGCTCGTGGAGAGAGACCTGGAACACAGGCAAAAAGTCACTGGACAACCAAACTCAGGGGGACGGGCCGGAGGACGGGCCCCAGGCGGAGACTCGGGAGGACGGGCCGGAGGACGGCCCCCCGGCGGAGACTCAGGAGGACGGGCCGGAGGACGGCCCCCAGGCGGAGACTCAGGAGGACGGGCCGGAGGACGGCCACCAGGCGGAGACTCAGGAGGACGGGCCGGAGGACGGGACCAACCTACACTTGGCTCGAGACGGGACTTGACCGGACAGGGCTCGGGACGGGGCCTAGCGGGACGAAACTTGGGACAGGACTTGACCGGACGGAACTTGGGACGGGACTTGACCGGACGGAACTTGGGACGGGACTTGACCGGACGGGGCTGGGGACGGGACCTGACCGGACGGGGCTGGGGACGGGACCTGACCGGACGGAACATGGGACGGGACTTGACCGGACCCGGAGGACCGGATATTGCCCGACCCTCGACCGGACTCAAGGGACCTATGTCGGCCGGACCGCCGACGGGACTCGAGGGACATGTGTCGGCCGGACCGCCGACGGGACTCGAGGGACATGTGTCGGCCGGACCGCCGACGAGAATCATAGAATTAGAGCCGGACCGGCCTGCCGGCAGGACTTGGAGAACAGGTGTCGGCCGGACCGCCGACAAGACTCGTGGGACAGGTGTCGGCCGGACCGCCGACGGGACTCGTGGGACAGGTGTCGGCCGGGCCGACGGGGCTCGTGGGACAGGTGTCGGCCGGACCGCCGACGGGGCTCGTGAAACAGGTGTCGGCCGGACCGCCGACGGGGCTCGTGAAACAGGTGTCGGCCGGACCGCCGACGGGGCTCGTGAAACAGGTGTCGGCCGGACCGCCGACGGGACTCGTGAAACGGGTGTCGGCCGGACCGCCGACGGGACTCGTGAAACGGGTGTCGGCCGGACCGCCGACGGGACTCGTGAAACGGGTGTCGGCCGGACCGCCGACGGGACTCGTGAAACGGGTGTCGGCCGGACCGCCGACGGGACTCGTGAAACGGGTGTCGGCCGGACCGCCGACGGGACTCGTGAAACGGGTGTCGGCCGGACCGCCGACGGGACTCGTGAAACGGGTGTCGGCCGGACCGCCGACGGGACTCGTGAAACGGGTGTCGGCCGGACCGCCGACGGGACTCGTGAAACGGGTGTCGGCCGGACCGCCGACGGGACTCGTGAAACGGGTGTCGGCCGGACCGCCGACGGGACTCGTGAAACGGGTGTCGGCCGGACCGCCGACGGGACTCGTGAAACAGGTGTCGGCCGGACTGCCGGCGGGACTCGTGAAACAGGTGTCGGCCGGACCGCCGACGGGACTCGTGAAACGGGTGTCGGCCGGACCGCCGACGGGACTCGTGAAACGGGTGTCGGCCGGACCGCCGACGGGACTCGTGAAACGGGTGTCGGCCGGACCGCCGACGGGACTCGTGAAACGGGTGTCGGCCGGACCGCCGACGGGACTCGTGAAACGGGTGTCGGCCGGACCGCCGACGGGACTCGTGAAACGGGTGTCGGCCGGACCGCCGACGGGACTCGTGAAACGGGTGTCGGCCGGACCGCCGACGGGACTCGTGAAACGGGTGTCGGCCGGACCGCCGACGGGACTCGTGAAACGGGTGTCGGCCGGACCGCCGACGGGACTCGTGAAACGGGTGTCGGCCGGACCGCCGACGGGACTCGTGAAACAGGTGTCGGCCGGACTGCCGGCGGGACTCGTGAAACAGGTGTCGGCCGGACTGCCGGCGGGACTCGGGGATCTAGGGTCGGCTGAGCCACCAACCGGGCCGGGACTACCCGCAGCACGTGTGGGGAGGCTCGGACCGGGGCTGACGGCGGCATAGTTGGGGAAGCCGGGACCGGGACTAGCACCGTGACGGGACAGGGGACCGAGGCTGGTAGCGGCACGGGGGCAGAAACCGGGACCGGGACTGAAGGCAGCACGGGGACAGAAACTGGGAGCGGGGCTGGGAGCGACACGGGGGCAGAAACCGGGACCGGGGCTGGGAGCGACACGGCGGCAGAAACTGGGACCGGGGCTGGCAGAGGCACGGCGGCGGAAACTGGGCTCGGGGCTGGCAGAGGCACGGTGGCGGAAACTCTGGGAGCTGGAGTCGGCCGGAGCGCCGACAGGACACGGGGAGCTGGAGTCGGCCGGGGCGCCGACAAGACACGGGGAGCTGGAGTCGGCCGGGGCGCCGACAAGACACGGGGAGCTGGAGTCGGCCGGGGCGCCGACAAGACACGGGGAGCTGGAGTCGGCCGGGGCGCCGACAAGACACGGGGAGCTGGGGTTGGCCGGACCGGCGACAGGTCACGTGGAGCAGGGGTTGGCGACGGCGCCGACAAGACCCGTGGAGCCGGGGTCGGTGACGGCGTCAACGGAATACAGGGAGCGGGCGTGACCGGCTTCCCCACAGCAGCAGCCTGCGCTGGGGGCCCCCTCCGCCGACGTCGACGGCCCGAGGCTCCGGCCTTCGGGTCAGAACCCCTAGCCCGTTGGAGGCACCGGGGCCCACCAAACGCCAGCCGGGCGCCGGCCCAGGGATCCGGTTCGGGGTCCTTCCCCACATTGGGATCCTGGTATCCTGGCTCCCGCACGTACCACCGGCCATTCCGAAAATAGAACTGGGGGGGCTGCACCACCACCTCAGGAACCTTGTATCCGGGATCCCGCACGTAGTCCGATGGCCCATCCAGGGCCATCCGGGGTTCCCTCCACTGGTCATACCAGGGATCCTCCACCTGACCGAAGTCACTTAAGAAGTCGTCTTCGGAGTCGGAATCATACCATTCCCACCGGGGTATCTGTGGGCTACCCATCCTCTCCAGGTTTTGCTGGGTCCTTGTGTGGTCGGGAGATTCTGTCAGGATGTGGTTCTGGACCCAATAGCAAAACCTCGCACAACGGTTAAAGTATAAACAAAAGGAATTTATTGTCTCTCAAACAACACAAAACTCAAAAACTCAGGCCTTCAGGCAAAACTCAACAAAACATAAACGGAAAGTCTCTCAAAAAACAAAACTTAAATACTCAGGCCTTTGGCAATACTCCAGTATGGCGGTGTCTCGTGTCCAGCTCGTGAACAGGAATCTGCCGCTGCTTCAGCGGCGTCTCGAGTGTTGAGTCTGGGGCTGAGCATAGCAGCCCTCACAAGTGCAATCTCCCGACGCTTGTGTTCGGGCAGAGGCCACTCTTAAGCTGCTGCCGTGATTGTCTCTAACGCTCCGCAGCTGCGAGCGGTGGCCATCTCTCTCCCAGCTGTCCCGCATCAACCTGATCACAGATCCAACACACCATCTCTGGTCCCAGCCAGCGTTACTCTGGCACCCCCTGGCGGAGGTGCACTCAGGATCCTTACACACAGTGTAATATTTTGGGTTACGTGTCCGACTATTTCTTGGTTGGACACAGTAACCTGGATGCTTATTGTCACCATGAGGTTACCTGGCCAAGAAACAGTCAAGCACATAACCCCCATTATAACCACAACTTCAAGCGATGAGAAGAGAGTGGTATCAATCTTTTCACCTCACTCTCGCCAAAATCTGGAACTATCCCGTAACAGACTGAACCAACCATCTGAAAAGCAATTGTGGTCGACATACATTATGCTCCATTTAGTGGGGAACAAATAATCCAATGTTACATGTCATGTCATATTAGAAAACATTCTGGACTAAATATTTTACTTGCAAACAGTTAGTAGACAAGCCTGGTCTTTTAAACAAGCACATCTTACTCTACAGCCTCTGAAGTGAAGTTCCTCTCGTGGCTTTTCCCCTCCAGCAACAACTGCTCAAAGGCTCCCACTGCTGCCTCGCACACATCATCTGCTTTGACCGCCACTCAGGAGTTTCTAGGGCATGGACGAGTGCTATTCGGGTTGACTTTGTAACAAACTGTTGCTGTTCAGCTTCCACCCAGCTGTCAAGCCCTGCTGCTTCACCTCTGCTGCCAACTCAGTATACCTAAGCATTTCCCTTTTACACGCCTCATCTGCTGCATCCTCCCATCACACTGTGAGCGCCCCAGAATACACAACCTGCTGTGCTGTCTGATCACAACAGTCGGACTTTAAGGTACGATTTTCTCCAGGACTAGCTGCTCTTTACACACAACAGATAACCATTTTCCCTCAGCGCCTACCTACCCTCAACAATTCACTGCCTCAGCTCACTTTCATTACAAAAGTAATATATTTCTTCCTGTGAGCTAACAAATACATGTTTGCCTATTTTTTTCTCAGCTTTTGCTGCTGCTGGTTATGTTGCCAGGTGCACTGGGATAAAATATGTGACACTGCAGAGTCTTTTCAGTGGGATATTGGGGTCAGAGTGAGAAGGTTACACATCATAGTTGGCTATAGTATCATATTCCCCACTGTTCTCGCTCTTCTTTCTCCATCCATATATGAACCTGCCACTTAAATAGTTTAGGTATGTTCTGTATGACGTGATAGATTCATCATTTGGGCATGTGATTTTCAAATCACAGACATTACATGAAAACATGTCACATATCATTTCACATGTGAAACACATTTCATTTGACAAATGTTCATAATGTGTCTCGTGAATAGCTGGACAATATTTTTGGAACTCCTAATTTGACTATTGTGAAATACACTCAACCTTTGGCTGAAGATACTTTCAGACAAAGGCATGCCCGCTGTTTCCCCTTGTTTCTTGTAGTTTCCTGTTACTGAGAATGGTATAGATCCTTTCCTTCAACTCTCTGCAAGAAAGCAAATAAATGTATTTCTAAACTGGGATACTCTTCCATAAAGAACCTCCATCAATGAGACACCTCCTGTGTTTATGCACAGGTTTGATACAAGGACATGCAAACCACCATTGCTGCCAAACAGCAGCTCACATCATACCCTCAAAGCAGGGACCCTAAACTTTGAAAGACTGCGGTGTGATATTTGATTCTCAATATTTCTGTGTGTGGCCCTCAATGTAATTTTCTTGGTTTTCAAGGCAGCTCTATCACAAAATGTAGACACACTGCTGTTGAGGACACATTTTTCTTCCCGTTTTCTGTGTTTTGTTTCCACATCAATCACTTTGGGCCGGACGGGTCCCTGCTGAGGTTCAGGATGAGTTCTAAGAAAAAAAAAAAAGCTGTTGAAGAAATGTAGGAGAGTTTGTGATTGCGATGAAGTCACTGTCATGGTTCTTGGTGGGTGCAGTTACTAAAACAGATTATTAATGGATGGAGTGAGAACTGATGTGTCCTGCCTCAAGCTCCTACAGTACCTATACCAGATGCATTGTTAACCCTCCAGTACAACCATGTGCTCTAAGTGTGTCACCGTGTTGATTTAGTGTTCCTGACCTGAATGCTAAGTAGATCAGTCATCCTGTTATTTTATTAGAGAAGACTCCACCTTTTATTTCACTGTGGCCTTCAGATCATTACGTCAGATACTTTAAAGGCTTTGGTTCTAGTTCAACACTGTTGGTCACTTTGTGGACGTTGCGGTGGCTAATGGCTCAGAATGAAGGACCTCTGCCTTTTTAAATAGCTGAATGATTTGATGGCACCCATCGATGAGGTGGAGACATCTGGTTGATGGCCCATGACATATTCAAAGGCTGCGTCACTGTCATTCATCCTTCACTTTGACATGGCTGGAGGAGTGAGAGTGCCGCACTACCCTGCACGGATAACTAAAAGGTAGCTAATGTGACATGGCATGAAGGGATTCATATAGACTACCACACTTTCAAATCATCTTACGGGAAAGGAGTCAAAGGACGATTAGCGACCTTGTGTGCAGACGTGCAGGCTGAACTCTAGTAGGGCAGAAAACACATCCGTGCTTAAAGAGGCAGATCACAGGCTCTCAGGCACTTCATCTCCACTGCACGCGTTGCTGTCAAACATGCACTAATATCAGACATGCACACAAGAAGTCCAAGAGAAAATTTGTTGGAGAAAATTTAATGAAAATTGTTAAGACCACAAGTCTAATGTGATGTTCAACTTTAAAATTGCCTCTGATTGGAACAGGCAGCTCAATGTTTTAGAAAACTGTAGAAGGGTGATTTTATTTAGAGACGTAGGCTCTCTATTCATACTCAAACACTCCATCAAGACCTCGGCTGTAATGCGTCCAAGTCAGCATTATATAATATAATGCAATAAGTGTTTATTGTGAAAACAGAAGAGACTGCTCTTAATGGCTTAAGAGCACTACGTGACCCAAACAGAGAAAATCAATTACAGATCTCGTTACTCAGGAGCAAAGCAACATTAAGACTTAAAGGAAGAATGGATGGCAGTTCAAGCAAAAATCATAAGCCCATTAATACAAGTGTGGAGACTGTTGACAACATGATATTAAACTATGACAGGCCTCTGGGTGTAACTGCTCTCATTTTGGACACAGGACTCATAAGCCTGGCACAAGGCTTATGAGTCCATGAGTTCTCTTGTCATTTGCCCGCTCAGTGCAATTAATAGCCTAAAAAGAGTATTTTCTGCAATAGCAGACAACCAGTCATGCATTCGATAATGCCGGTCGTTGGCACTATTGTGCTAATCTTTACTGAAACGCTCTGTATTTGACTTATGCCTCACTGACGTTGGGACCATAGAAGTTGGCCTCAAGTGGAGAAATACAAGTAATTTGGTAAACAAGTTAACACTACACCCACTTTGAATCACTGGTTTATACTTCATACAAAGTCTTTATTTGGAGAAGGATAGATTATGTTTAATGAGAGTACTTCCTGTTGAGGTGTTAATGCATTGTGAACACAGAATGCAAAAACATTCACACACTGTGGGCTTCAGGTCTCTGTGGGGTCCAGCATGTCATCATCAGTGGGCCTGACTTACACTCACTGCACTTCCTTTTGCTGCTGGAGGCTTTATAAAGCCTGCTTGAGTAACAACGGTGCTGGATATAATACCATGAGCAATAGATCCTGAGGCTATAACCTGAAGGTGGCAGTAATGCAACATTTTGGATGCCAAATGTCATAAAACCTTAACGAAGAAGAAGAAATATACTTACAAATGTCACCTGAATGCTTGACAGAACTTTTCAAACAGACTGCAGATGCATTTACCGGGTGTATGAATTGAATCAACTCATAACATTTAAAACACTGTTGCCATCAAAATACCTCCACTAATCAAACCCATGCTCTACTTTATAACCGCGGTGATTATGTCAACTCAGACTTATTTGAAAATTACCTCTGCTAAGTATTTCACAGATGTTTCTGACCACGACTTGGCTGTGGATTTCGGGACTGAATTGAATGATTTGGAGGCTTTCGGCAAACGCCGTCTTGCTTTAGTTTACTTTCTCTCGCTGGGAATGTTGGTATTGGTAGTGGTAGAAGAAGAAGGCGCCTCAAAACCTTTTCTTTTGAAGTAAAACTAGTAATAGTATAATACCACTCATTAAAGGTAATTCATTCATAAATGCTTCAAATAAAGAGTCATTAGCAGGCATTAGCACAATGTACTACTACATAACTTGTACTGCTATTTAAATGTACTTAAGATCCGTTCAATGTGGAGCTATCAGTGATGCTGGATAGTTTTATGAATAAAAATGCATTATATTGGAATCTTTATATTTCGTGAGTCAAAACTCAATCCGCAACGTAACCAAACAATTCTCATTCAAGTAAATGTATCTGTGATAGAAGTACTCATTACGTAGTAGATAGTTGAGTTGCATATTTTGTAAATTTATATTGGGTTAGAATATTCAATTCAATATCTTTCATATTTAAATAGTATATAGTTGTATATACTGTATGAGATTATATGATGAGATGTGAGACCTCACTTTTTTAAAAGGCCACGCTTTAAAAACAAGGAAAAGCTATGCACTCTGGGGTTTTTATAATGTCTAGCTCTGCTTATGCAACCAAGTGCATTAAGCTGTGCAAATGAAGTGCCACAGCCAAGCGACTGGACTGGGCGGGGCGGTTTGGACTCCATTGTGCCCGTGGCGGCCTGGGCCTTGGCCACCATTAATTACCACTAATGAGTCGAGCATGAGTGATCTTGTGTTGATGGACTGAACATTCCCTTTATGGGATAGGGAGGGATATGGGAAACAATGGTGTGATGGGAAATGGGGGTATGCTGGTAAGAGAGGTGTCGCAGCACAAATTGCATTTTAATGGTGAAGTGGAATAATCACTGAGGGAAGAAAAGTATAAACAAGATGAAGACAGAAGTGCTAGTTTCCTGATTTATTTTTCATTTTAGAACGAACCATGATTGTGAGGTCAGAAATCTCTGAAGTACTCAGTTGGAGTAGTGCACTATTTGTGTCTTTGAAAGACTTCATTTTCCATGTTTTGCTGTTTTAAACTTTTAAGTGAACCCCACCTTAAGAACTGAGCAGAGAGTTGAACACTAAACTTGGCTGTTTCAACAATGACTCCCTTTTTGCATTTATATTCCTGGCTTGCAGAGTGTATGAATCTCACTAATCTGGAGAGTGAAGCAGGAACAGAGAAAAAGAGGCATACTGTGTGTGTGTGTGTGTGTGTGTGTGTGTGTGTGTGTGTGTGTGTGTGTGTGTGTGTGGTGCACACACCACAGATGTGTACCTCTTTAGTGTGTGCAGGGATGTGTGTGTGTGTGTGTGTGTGTGTGTGTGTGTGGTGCACACACCACAGATGTGTACCTCTTTAGTGTGTGCAGGGATGTGTGTGTGTGTGTGTGTGTGTGTGTGTGTGTGTGTGTTTGAGCGTGCAGCCACATTCCAGCTCCATGCCTGTGTGTTTGGATTTGGAGAGTCTGCTCCCTGCCAGTGAGCCTCCTCCGCCCTCCGTGCTTCTCACAGCAGACCCACTGTGGGCAGAGGCTGGGAAAACATGTGGGGGGGGGGGGGGGGGTGGGGGGGGGGGGGGCAGGAGGGAGACCCGGCCTATACCTGCTGCCTGCAGCTGACTGGAGTCAGTTGGTGCGGGGCAGGCACCCAAAATACGATACCCTTCAATATTTGCTTTGGCTCCGTTTGCGTGCTCTTTTAAAGGATGTACTGTTGGCAATATGGTGGGTGACATTTTTAACCTGCAACAACAGTCCCACTTTGGGAACACACTCTTGTTTGAAAGCTTGTGTTTTGCATCACGCATATTATTTTGCTGATTTGTGCTTGTGATGCCTGAGGTAGCAGTGATGTTTCTGTCTCGTGAGTTAGAAGTAAAAGGGGGGGCTTTTGAAATGGGCGTAACTCATTTAGTGAGTGATATTGCAAGTTGCTCCATTATAGCTTGGCCAATATCCCGCCCTTTAGTATAAGAGCATTTGTTCATGCCCAAGACTTAACAAAGAGGACATTGTTTTCTGTCAGTGTTTCCACTTTTGCCATAATAAGCAATTCAGTTGAGGTGAACGGAGCTCCTCCCCCAAGGGTGTTAAACATTGTTCGAAATTGAATGATCACATTTCCGATACGAGTGCTCTCACATTATCAAAGTGACAGGGATATTTGCTGACGGACGCCCCGAACAGAGCAGGTCATCCCACGGAGGAGGTGCCGGGGTAGGGGGAAGCAACAGGGAGCGGCACACAGCCCCAGGCCTCATCACTCTCTGCCAGGAATGGCCTACTTCCAGTCAGTGTCTGTGCTACAGGCGGCCACTTTGCAAAGTCAGAATGATAGATCACACTAGGTGAGTTAAACAATTACGGAGCAGTTTGGAGCTCTTTGCCTCATAAATTGCTGGTCTGCCATCCTGAAACATCTGAGGAAGAGTAATGCATCAACATTCGGAAATAAAAGTTGGATAATAGCTCAAGGTATTCTTTGATGTTAATAATAACCATATTAGGGGGAAGAGTGTTGTTTTTCAGACTCACTACTGTAATGTCTTGCCTTTTCTAGTGTTTTGTTTAAAAAAAAATAAGGGGCTTACAAAACCATAAACATAAACACGTGCATCCACCAATTAGATAAAGTCAGACATATAAGGTATAAGAAAAATACATATTGACCTGCGTTCACAAACACACAGCATTGTGTTTTTATTCACATGCGCACATTAGAACAGGAGCAGAGCTTCGTAGCGCTTCACTGCGCATGGTGTTATCATGCAGGTGACCGACAACTGACTCGTCTGCCCAATGAGAATACAACAAACCAGCATTTAGAAAGCAAAAAAGGAATGAAAGGATAGAGCATGCGCTCACCATAACTCAGAGTGGTCGCAGATGAACCCGGGGGTCTGGCCTGTTTGCTGGGGTGGCAGCAGCTATCAGATTATTTCCGCCAGTTTGCAGATTTGAGACTCCTGAGAAGAGCAGGCGGAAAATGGAGATAAATGTTGTGGCTAGCAGTCAGGTGTTGGTGCTGAATGGATATTACGCGTACAGTAGCTTACATCTGTGAATGTGTGTGTGTACCATCTGAGACATAATATAAAGAATCATAGTAGGAAATAACAGAAAAGTGGCCTGTTTGGAAAACAGAAAAGTGCTATTTTTGCTATGTGGGTCTGTGTGAGTGGTTACTGTGCACCACAGGAGCCACTGGAATAAAACACAGCAAGACCTAAAGCTTGATCAGGATATGGCTGGTGTTATTCTATATTAGTCTTACCAACAACAACCAACATCCTGTCTGTCCGGCTCGAAATACGTTCTGGCTTCTCTGTCCTGTCTGTGGGTCTCAAGTCCATTTAGTCCAATCAGACAAATATCTTTAAAAGAAAAATGGTCACACATAAATTTCAGTAATTTCCTCAAAACAGATGGTCACTGTAGTTTTTTTAGCAAATTAGTTAAACAGGAGTAAATAGTGCTTATAGTGGGGACTATTTTAAGATGCAAATTAATACAGATTTGGTGCTCTATAGTGAGTGTTTACACCACCCGGACAATGCTTGTGGTATTGAGTCAAAATAAAGTGTCCATGTCAATTGTAATGAATGAACATAAGTGCAGCATTGTGGCTGAATGGTGTGTTTTAATGGAACACAATGGAGGTCTGTGTCACTGTATCTGTAAGTATAGATGCATTAAGTTTTTTTGTCTTCTTGTGGGACTTTTTGAAAATAAGAGAGAATAGAATACCACTAGAGTTTTTCTTCAACTGTGTCATTATGGGAGCGAGTCATTCTCACTCTACATCCTTGACTGAACAGCATTACAAACCCTGGTGTCATCATTCGTCATCGCTCCTCACATCCAGCACTTTGTTATGTCCTCTCCAGAATCATCCTCTCTTTTCCTCATTGCGAATGTGTTGTTCACAGCATATGTCCTCATTAATTGTTCATCTTTTGCTTTAAAAGGTAACATCTTTACTAAATGATACTAGAGTAAGTGTCGTAAATAGCTGCTGCAGCAGGTTTACTGTACAGAATTTTGTAAGAATGTTGGGAAACACCATTAATAGTGCATGAGAGTTGTGGTTTTTGTTTACTTTTTTTGATACATATCACACACTTCCTAAGAATACCTTAATCTCACACACACACACACACAGATGCAAGCAGACGTAAGAACAAACATGTGCACAGGCAGTGACTGTACCTTTCCCGCCTTGAGGATTTACGGATTTACCGTCTTATCCACTTTGCACGTTGCCTCATATTTACGGCGCTGAGTTTTTATGTCCGAGAGCGTCTTCACTTAAAAGCTCCCAGTGTTTACAAGCAGCTGGAAGTGATGTCACCCCTTCAGAATGACCCAGAGGGAAACATCCCCTTGCAGCAACTCTCACTTAGTCATATTCTTTAATTACTCCAGTGCCCGCAGTGACAGACCAGCAATTTTCATAACATTGTTGCGTTCAGCAGGATTTTTCAGAGGCTTTTCATTGTTTCATCATAATTCACAATGACTCCATCCTTGATTTTGCTGTAATGCGACAAACCACACAAACCCACTTTTTTTTCTTTCCCTCCCCATATCAGATCTTATGAGATAATTGTGAGGAACAAACTACCGTAGCTCCAAGAGAGGTAGTGCAGGGTGAGCAGAGAGATTACGGCTCAGTGACTTCAGATTTTTCCCTGCTGCTGCTGATTGCCAGTATTGTCTGGAAAGCATCCTGCGGGAAGTGTTCGACTCATGGATATTACACACAGACTTATTACCCTTGACAGAAGAAATGAGATGAAAAGAGAGAAATAATAGCGAAGGAGCTGCTACCTCGGAGTGGAATAACAGACAGCCTGCAGGAAAGCTGGTTTTCCTCTGATTGGAGAAGATTGCGTAATTCTAGTCGTGCCCTTGTTGCATCGGTCATCCGTCAAGTCTTCCCTCTGTATGTGTGTGTGTGTGTGTGTGTGTGTGTCTGAGTGTATGGTCGACTCTTGTGTGTGTTGATGACTTGTATAGTATGTACTCTCATGTGTGTTTTTAGCTTGGCTTTCTTTAGCTCTTATTTTCTGTGTGTGGCTATTTCTGAGCTGCCTGCCACTCTCTGTTTAGTAGGTTTGTAAAATTCAACTTAGGAATTTGAAATGTTGATTATCCATCTGTAAGTGTGTTTTTTTTTTATTGTATATTTAAAAATAAAAGTGAAACTGGAGAAAAGTTGAAATATCGCAAAAGAAAATGAATTTTCTATTTATCTTTCGGCCACCTGGGGGTAGCAGATCCAGCTGCAAACACATCACAGACATATCTTCACGTAAAAAGTTAGCGAACAGTTGCTTATTTGAACATCTATTAAATGCAGAGCAACATAATTATTAATTTGGAGTTATATTCCTGGTGAATTACAGCCCAATATGTACTCTCTTTTACAGTTTGTTTTGCTCTTCCTCAACCCCTGAGGGAAATATCTCTCTATAGCTGATAAATGCTCCAGTGTGTTCACCACTTAGTCGCTAACTGTCTGTTTGGTGATGAGAAAGTAGCCAGTTAATATAGAAATATTGATTAATGCAGCTTGAAGAATCAATCTCACAGATTAAATAGATGGTGCTTTGCTTTCTGATGAAAGTGCTGCCAAAAGAGGCCTACGTCGGGATGGACTAAATCAGACCGCTCATTTGTCTGTTGCTTCTTGATCTCTTGGTGTCTAATGGACACCTGTGTCAACGATGAGTCATGCCTTCACTCAAGGAAATCGAATCGAATACAAGACATAACGCACCATTATTCATAACAACTAAAACGGCAGCACAAGGCGACAAAATGATTAACCGGATTGTTGATGCGTCCTGTGTAAGCAAGCAGAAGCCTTAGCCAAGTGACCTTGAACAAGATGTGAGACTATAACTCCCTATCAGCTCCAAGGAGCACTGCTATGTTTCCGAGCCCGACCTCTGACCTCTGACCTCTGCTTGGAGGGAGGGTGTCAATAAAGGATCAATACAGTAGCACACTCATTTTTGCATGATTTGAAATTAGAGGTGCCCACAGCGGGCTCTTACACACAAAATAAAATACCGTCTGTATGTATTTCCTTTTGGTATTACTCATACTTGTGTAAGAATACATCAGGAGGCTTTTGTGTTTCTTTTCAGAGCTTTTTCAGTCCTCTGTATTAGTGTCCCTAATACAGAGTGGATCTTCAACAGACTTGATCCTGGCCCAGCAGAAGGAAATATTTAGTTTGGATTTTTGTGAACACGCATTGTTCTCTTTGCAGAGCACGTCCCACTTCAACTAGACATCAAGTGCCTGGGATTAAGGCTTTTTAATTACTAATAATTATCTGCTTGCATGCAGTGTTCACGTCTTCTTCACCCTCTTCCAGTTTCCTAATTTAGACAGACATTTGCATGCGTTTACATGTATTTTCTCACAGGACTCGTTGTTGTAGAGTCCTCCTTTATATGGCTGGCACAAGGCTAACCCATAAAAGACTTGCGGCTACCTCAGACCATACTGTGGTCACCTGGAAGCCCAAACCGAGACCGTACCTCCAGAGATTTGTAGTCAGTCCAGGCATAACAACACTCCGTTGAAAAAATGCTGTTTCATATTCACATTTATATTTCTACAACTGCACACATGGTGAAGATTATTCAGAATGAATAACGCAGTAATTTAGCGAGGGAGAGGCATTCTAACACGTCTTAGCACACGTCACTACTTTGCTTCCCGCTTTCCATCGCGCTATGATCACTCGCCTGGTATACATATGGTCGCCATCTGGCCTGGCAGAACAGAGCCGGAGCCTAGCGTGGGGCAGCACTACTGTGATCCATGTACAGTAACAACATGATTAACCCTTTAGAACCACATTGGAGCACTCAACAGAGTCTTCATCTAATGTTTTCTGGTATCACATGAACTGAGTATGCATCTTGTTGTCTTGTCCCAGGTGAGCCTTTACACCTCGTCCATCCAAAGTACTCCCTTGGTGTACCTGTTACAGTACATTCACGGTTTGCCAGATCAAAGCTTGACTCCGCTGTCTCCGTATCTTATCTGTCTGCGAAACCCAAACCAGTGTCCCTGTAGAGCGGCAGTGTGTTTAGGGAAGTGCACTTCTCCGTGTGTCCCTCCAAAATAGATTTAAGTGCAGGGTAGGAGCCACATCGAGGTCAGCGTTCCTGTCCCACTGCTCTAGTCAACCCGAGACACGTCAGACTGGATCTTAACTAGAGTAGCGTACCATCTGACAGACAGAAACATGTGTTCAAATGAAGAGAAAAAAGAGCCAACGTTTGTTTTTTTATACACACCATGAGTGTCACTGTAGTGTGTAAGTTCTTAAAAAATATATAGTTTTGGAACAACTCATAATGTAATTTCAATGATAAATTTGACATGCATGGAACAATCATCATTCCTCTCGCTGCCAGAAATTAGATTAAAGCAATAGTTCCACTTTTGGGGGACTACACTTATTCATGTTCCCAAAACCACTCCTTTGAATAAACATCCTTTTTGTATTTGTGGTAATATTTTGGTTAGAGTTCCGTTCAGTGCCTTTTTTCCTGCAGTGAATGTGGAGTGTGTGTTTGACCATGCACTGGAACCCTTCTGTGCAGCTGCCTTTCACAGAATATGACTAAGATGCATTCGGTGACATCTTAATGGGAACCTTTGCACTCATTACTTCTTATCCAGTGACGGTGTCACGCCTGAGCATCAGCAGCTATTCAGCCTCCTCTCCTCAGCGAGGCTGAATAGCTGCCATATGGCAAACAGGCCTGGCCCGCTTACAGTGTGGCAGTTGCCTAATATAATGTCTCGCTACACCCTAAGACAATAATCGACTGCTATATCATTATGATTTTGGCCAGTTAACAACCTAAACATCTTGTGTTATTTAATGTACAGGGAGATTCCTGGTGCAGTGACAATCACAAAGAAGATAGTGAGTGAAAGCCATCATGCAAGCACACACATGGAGACGCAGCAACAGTCGGCAGCATGTAAGAGCTCCATCAGTTCCTCCCTGAGGGCAGACACTGCCTTGCATTAGGACGCGGAGAGCCAGTGAGTCACCTTGCCTCAGTGCATCCTTAGAGCATTCAGCACTTCACTGTCAGCTGGTGCTGTAATTCCCCTCAGCCAAGGTTAAGGAGCTGCACAGTTAAAGCTTAAGTGTATACAGTAAGGTGTGTTTATTCATGTTTTTCAAGGCTAGTTTTTTAGACCGAGGTCTACGCACGTGAATGGGTGAATCATGGCACGTGTTGTAAAGTGGTCAGAAGACTACACAGGCGCTATACAAATGCAAGTTAATTTACCATTTACTCAGTGGGGCTCAACAATACATGCTGGCAGCCCTGTGTGATTGCTAGTGGCAGGAGAACTCCCAGCAGACAATCAGATCGTGATGACCGGGTTGAAGGTTGTCAGGGTGAAAGTGAAAGACCTTCTAAAAATGATAGTGTCTGCAATGCAATGTTCAGCCGAATCACACCTAGGGGCCTTCAGGTGCCCATCAGAAGAGGTGGGCCATGAATCCTGTGGTCACGCTTTGAGCAGGCTCTTTTACTTTGGTATGTAATTGTTTGAGAAGAAAGTGGGAGTGAGGAAGGTGCAAGGGGAGCCCTCCTGCTGCTTTAAATGGTTTAAGATGGATGTCATGGAGTTTGTGAAATGGCTCACCAAAGAGGGCACGTTCTGAGCAAGAAAAGCAATAAATGAGGGGTTCTACAGTAATCCCTGCAGACAAGTTCCTGCACAAGCAGAGAGAAAGTTCTTTATAATTGATCTTGTTGGCTTGTCTGGAGCTCTGGCTGAAAACGGTAGCTGTTTAGGACACCTGACACTGGTGCAGCAGATGGTGATGTCTCCTGCTCTTTGTTTCCAGAGCCGTGCAGATTGTCAGTAGTTCTCTGACCTGATCTGATGATGCTACGTCTGCTGCAGCTGCTCCGTAAGCAGCTGCTTTGTAGATTAATCAGCGAAATAACTGGGACTTATTTCCAGATGTGTTTGTCACAAAGTTTGTGTGTAGTGGTGAATAGCAAGCACAAAAGTAGAGTATAATCAGAGGCATGCCTTTTTAAATCAGCACCAAAAACAAGAACTATCACTGTCGCATCCTATCTGACCCGACCACTCATTTTATCCCAGTCCCTATGTTTTTACTACTTTCTCAAAGGAGAAAAGAGGAAATGATTTGCTCCAAAAGCAACTGTTTGCTCCCATTAGATGAATGAAGAATGCCACCTTTGCCCCAGGCAGCATGTGCATTAAATTAACAGCATATTATGAGAAAAGAGTCATGAAAGCTGAAGCTGTTTTTTTCAAAGTAATGCATGGGCTCAGTAGAGAGTCACCGCTTTCAGTTCACACCCTGTAAACGATAAGAAGGGTGCAGCACGAAGCTGCAGAGAAATGAGAAACTGTCGGCAAAGCAAAGCGCAGAGCGGTCTGCCTCGTCACTCTCAGAGCGAGGAAGACTAACGAACATCAGAGGTGTGACTAATGAAAACGGACTTGGAAAATGACACATTATTACCTTGGAGAGAAGTCTCTGACAGGTGGAACCGGGAGGCATAAATGCAACGTTGTTATTTTAGAATCAAATTTATTTTAAAACAACATGAGCTGACCAAAGTGTTTTACAACAAAGTAGACAAAAGGGTTCTCACTCTTTACACAAAACACTTTACTTAACAAATATATAAAGGGAAATAATGAGATTTAGGGTAAAAAAAAAATGTATTCCCCTTTTCCATCACAATCCAACACAAAAAGAGAATTAGTCAAAGTGTCTCTTTTCAGACTTTATTTTTGTGTGTTCTACCATGACATTAATGTGATGCTCCCTGCTCTCTCTCTCTCTCTCTCTCAGGTGTGCTAAGCCTACCTGAGGGTCTGACTCTGTACAGGGACCAGCAGCAGCAGCAGCAGCGAGCGGGGAAAAGCGGAGAAGGAAATGCCTACAGTCAGTCCGAGCTACGCTCCATTGAACAGTGTTTACTGGCCACAAGAGTGGGCAGCATCGCTGAACTCAGTGAGTCGTGTGTGTGTGTGTGTTTTGGGGGGGGTGTCTGTGTGTGTGTGTGAGGGGGAGGGGGGGGGAGGGGTTGTAGGTAGGTAGGTGTTTGTATGACGGGAAAAGGGTGTAGAATAGAAGGACAATGGTTGACCCCTCCCTCAATACGCCGTAGTCAATGTGGCCTTGAGCCATGCAATTAACGGCCCAACAGAGTGGAGCTGCTCACTGATGTCAGTGTCAGGTGATGATAATTTAGACAATGCTGTCATTTCTTTTTACTTTACTGTTTCAACCTGACAAAGCCCCGAGGCACAAACACAGGTCCTTTCAAAAAAATGGTTTCCCAAGTTTGTTGTGGAGGAACTTGACTTTCCCGTGCAGAGCCCCGACCTCAAACTCATCCAGCACCTTTGGGACGATGCGCCGACTGCTTATCACCCAAAACCAGGACCCAAACTCACTAATAGGCTTTTTCATTGCAGACACTTGTCATAGTAAGAAAAGCACAGGTGTTACTAATTGCATTAACAATGGCTCTGTTGTATTCAAGTGTCCCAGTAAGTCATGACAGTGTGACTGTGAGCCAGCCTGCACAATGGCAGGACCATGAAACTGAAACAGCAAATGGAAATTCAGCCATCATTAATTATTCAAACCTTTTGAACTTTTCCTGTTGTGGCAATTCAAAATGTCTTCTGTGAAAAAGGGTTATACTCTATGCTCTTGTGGCTGAATAGGACCATAGCCAAACAGTCAGGTTCCACAGACCCGCTGAGAGCCAGAAGAGTGGAGAAGCATATCAATGCCCATGGTTCTGAATTAAAGTTGTACAAAAGCCACATATGGGCATGATGTTTGGGCATCCACATACTTTTGATTCTGCTGAAGAAGAGCATGTCAGTATCAAGGCGTGTGTGTGTGTGTGTGTGTGTGTGTGTGTGTGTGTGTGTGTGTGTGTGTGTGTGTGTGTGTGTGTGTGTGTGTTAGGGTGTGAGCAATATGGCTGAAAGCTGTATAGCTCTGGTTTTTAGCTGAAATTGCTGACACCTGTTAGTGGGGATGATCTTCAAAGGTGTTTTTTTATTCGACCATTTCCAATCTAAAGTAACTCCAAAATACTCCATGTTCAGTACTTTGTGTGTCCTCCAGAATTGGACTGAAAATGCTTTAAAGCAGTTTTTTAAACCATCTGATACAAACTCTTGTTTTAGCAGCTCTCCGGCAGAATGACCCACCACACTTATTCAGTGAGAGAGAGGGAAGTTTAGGTCGTGGGATGGCTCTTATAGATGGCAATGATGGTCTATTGGTCCACTATTTTCAGACGTTATATCTTATATCTTAACAACTATTGTATGGATCGCTATGACATTTTTTACATTACATTACATTTCATTTAGCTGACGCTTTTATCCAAAGCGACTTACAATAAGTGCATTCTACCGTTTACATACAAGAATCAGAACAACAAGAATCAAGAAGGTACAATTTCGTCCAAAAGTTCAACTACAAAGTGCTATCAGTAAGATCATTTCAGTGCTACTATAGTGCTACATCCTTTATTCAAGGTATAGTCGGAAAAGATATGTTTTTAGTTTGCGACGGAAGATGTAGAGACTTTCTGCTGTCCTGATGTCAATGGGGAGCTCATTCCACCATCGAGGAGCCAGGACAGAGAACAGTCGAGACTTTGTTGAGTGTTTAGCTCTCAGTGACGGAGCTACAAGCCGATTGGCAGAAGCCGAGCGGAGCGCACGAGCTGGGGTGTAAGGTTTTACCATGTCCTGGATGTAGACTGGACCAGATCTGTTCGTAGCACGGTACGCCAGTACCAATGTTTTGAAGCGGATGCGGGCGGCCACCGGTAACCAGTGAAGGTCGCGGAGGAGCGGAGTAGTGTGGGCGAATTTCGGGAGGTTAAAGACCAGTCGAGCTGCTGCATTCTGGATGAGCTGTAAAGGTCGGATGGCACCAGCAGGTAGACCCGCCAGGAGGGAGTTACAGTAGTCTAGGCGTGAGATGACCAGAGCCTGGACGAGAACCTGTGCCGCCTTCTGGGTGAGAAGTGGACGTATTCTCCTGATGTTGTGCAGCATGAATCTACAGGAACGAGCTGTTGTGGTAATGTTGGCAGTCAGGGAGAGTTGACTGTCCAGGGTCACACCGAGGTTCCTGGCAGTCGGGGTCGGGGCCAAGACTGAGTTGTTGAAAGTAATCGTCAGGTCGTGAGTGGGGGAAACTTTCCCTGGAAGGAGAAGTAATTCCGTCTTGTCAGTTTGTAATGACATTCATGGTTTAGAAAATTAATCCTAATGAATAGTGACCCTCTACGTTTCACCACTAGCAAGTCAAGATTTTCACTTATTCTGTAAAATATCCAATCCATAACTTGAATCAGCACTTGATTTGGACAGACGTTCATAGTTCCATGACGAGGACTCCTACTACTTTGTGGTCTCCTGACCTTTTCTCTACTACCATGAGGTTCGAATTTGGGTTTTTGTATTAAAATAGCTGTTGGATGGATTTCTAATTCTAACGATTTTAGTTGTCCCCATAACCTTTCCTTTAGGGACCACCAACAGCCCAAAGTTTTTATATCTATATTTAAAATATCTCAACGCCTAATAGATGGATTGGACCATCAATCTGGCCTACATTTTTTGTTTTGCACCGCTGTGTACTGCCTCACAGAGCTGCTAACATGGCTGTATACTCTACTCTATACATTTTTATAGATCTTTATCAATTCATTCATCACAGGTTTGCAGGTTTTATTGAAGGTGTGCAGCTCAGGTCAGCTGGAAGGCTCCCTCACACTTGGGTTGGACAGCATCATTGTCTGATATAATAATGTGATGTTTGATAAGGCACAAATATTGTCCCACTCCATCAGTAAATCACTGAATCATAATCCTGCTGTGCATGCATATGTGCATATTTAAATGAATGGGAATTAGCGCTCTGTCTAATGAGCCAGAGCTATTTATTTAGCTTATAAATTTGACAAGCCCCCAAAAATTAATTGAATGTCTGTCCACTCACAATGTACTCATTATTCAAAGAATAATGGGCATCTGAATGCTTTCTGAATACATGTATACAGTACCAAGTGATTTACATAGCCTTGCGCTGTTATTTAATGATAATAGGATTTCTGCTTCATTTGAGAAATAACATATTGATTATGTGTCATCATTATGTCCTTACTCACCAAAACAAAGTGATAATCCGCAATTTCACCAAACAAAGTTCTGCACAAGGCCTTCATTAAAATTCCCACCATGTTTTCTGTTCTGGGGGAACTTTCTGATTTCATGAGGTCTCAATATATTTGCAGTGGCAAGCTGTGCTGCAATCCACTGAGATCTTTTTGATATAATCATCTCATTGGAAGCGATGAACCGTCTTGTTTCTTGGTCTCGTGTAATTCTGCTGCTCATTCCAGAAAACATATCTGAGTGCTGCAGTGTCCCCAGACAGAAGAAAAACAAATCCAGCTACATAAGTGCAGATTATCTCCTGATGGGCATAACAATAATTTTGACAACAACAACAAAAAGAATTCTTCAAACCAAACAATGGGGTTGGGTTTGTTGAGTTTCTTTTGTCATGGCATTTGGACGTCAAGACATGGCTGGGAAAAATACTTTCTGTATATCTAGTGTAAACATTTATCATCAGAATAAACAGCGAGCCTATTCTCCTCATGGTATGTTTTCTCAGGAGCGAGGCGGGAGGAGTGGGGGCCAACCGCCAACCGCGGGTCCTCTGTCCATGTTGTATTTATGAGGTCAAGCAAAGACTCATTCTGTTATGTTGACACTGCAAACACAGTCTGAGACAACAGAGCGTCCGCTAGATAATAGCGGAGCTTAGTCCAGTGTAATGTTATCAGCTCTGGAGAGGAATTCTGTAAATACGTATTTGTGAACAGACACACAGCACAAGCCAGAAAAAAATTAATAATTGAGAAACGCAGAGGAGCAGACAATGATTGCATTATCAGCCTGTCATATTGTGCATCTGAAAGAGCGCTAGATGGGAAACAGAGAAGAATAATAGATGGGAGGGTTAGAGAGTTTGATTTTCTAAAATACATTTCTTTGAATACAATAACGTTTGCTGCTCCAGCGAAGTCAAATTTGCATCCTATGCAGGGACAGTCTGTAAAGCTGGCATTTAGACTCAATTTTAGAGGTTTGCCACTGATTTACCTCTTTATATTGTGTCCTTTCCTCTTCTGCCAAAATGCCAAATTACCATACCTGAAATGACAGTCCAGGAAATACTGCAATTATTAGTGTCATGATCACTTAGTAACGCCAGACAAAGTCCTGGTTCAAATATGTTTCACACAGTGTTGTTTGTGTTACACAGAATATTGAACTTTGCCGAAAGTATTCATAGAGACAAGACAGGTGGAGCAAGCAAGATGCATGCAGGCTTTCTCTATATGAATGTTAATCTATGCAGCGAGATGACCTCAGAGGAATACAAGGTCAAATGGCATTGACCTCTCTGTGCAGGTTGTCTGCCTCAAACCACACAACCACCGGCAGCATCAAGCACTGATCCGCCCTCCCGCTTGACAGTTTGGGAAATATTCTCCTTCTTGTCGACATTAGATGAGGAGATCGACATTGATCTCATGCCAGCACACTCAATATGAAGAATATGATTAGCTGAGCTTAGCTTAAAGACTGGAAATGGGAGGGAACGTCTAGCCTGGGTCTGAACATAAGTAAATAAATATTACATACATTTACTGTACAGACATGAGAGTTGTATTATGCTTCTCAACTGACTTGATTCCTTTAATCTGCTAGATATATTAGGGAGGAAAAACACCTATTTTACTTCCATAAATTAGTATGGAGGTCAGACTCAATAATTCGTAGATGTTTCGATGTTGTCAAATCTCATACCCCGCAAGATCTTTAGAACTTGTCATTAGTATACAGAGCGCTGAATATTTCCGAAGATGCTTTCTTTCTCTTCCTGCCTCATCTGTTTATTTTCATCTTTTGCTTTAGTCGTGGTTATTCCAGTAATGCAATCAAGACTGTTTTCCTTCATGTGTTTTCATTACATTACATTACATTTCATTTAGCTGACGCTTTTATCCAAAGCGACTTACATGCTATACAGTAGACCGTAGACACAGCAACGGTGAGCAATTAGGGGTTAAGTGTCTTGCTCAAGGACACAACGACGCAGACTGCCGGAGCCGGGGATCGAACCACCGACCCTCTGATTGAAAGACCAACTTGCTAACCACTGAGCCACAGTCGCCCCCCAAGTCCTTTTCCTCCAAGTCTTTCAGCCAATAATTAATAGAAGCTGCTAATGGCCATCATCAGTACTCTCAGTAATACCTTTCGAAGGTCATGTTGTTGTGCAGCAGCAGCAAGACCGTTTTCTTAGTATCTTTATATATATATATATATATATATATATATATATATATATCTGCGCTGAAGGCTAAAGATAGTGGTTACTTTTAATGAATTAGGAAATGGGACAATGCTTTTATTGTAATGAGGGATCATATCATTAAACTTTGACAAAAAAAAATTACAATTTTAGTGTCTAGAATGAAAAAAGAAGTGTCCATGTGGAATTTAACAAGGATGCACATCACATCGCATCACTGAGTTAATACCATATACCATTGCTCCTCAAATAAACACTCCAGAGACGCCTGACAGCAAGAGAGTCGTCACATGATGTTACTCTGTGTGCAGCTGTCTTGAGAAAACTACCCTGATTACTGCAGGGACCGTGTGTGCCTATCACAGATTGTAATGTATGACTCCTCAGACCTTATGATGGGAAGTCACCCTGAAAGTTAAAGTAGAGGTGGGTAATGATGAGGAAAGACCCTCTTAGTGAGAGTTCCACTCATGGCACAACATTAACAGGAACATTTCCCCCTCAGTGTTTCATATGTAAAGAGTTCACTTGTTTCAGTAAAACATTTGCATCGCCCCTGTCTTTCTCAGTGAGTCTTGTTCTATTAAATGCACTACATTCAGATGGAACCAATAAAGATAGCATGTTTTTTCCCCTCTCTTTATCTGAAATGCATGGTAGTTGGTGGCTAAAAGCCGTGGCTGCTTTTGAATGGACAAAATTGATAGCGGGAAGAATAGCCGAGCATCTTGTTGATTCAGGATGGCCACAGGTGACCATTACATATCATCAAGGCAGCATAGCAGCAAATAATTGAAACATAGAAACTACGATGATGGCAGCTGCTGCAGAGTGAAGCCGAGACCCATTCATACCCAAAGGAAAGCTGCATGCTGCATATTCATTTACCTACAAAGCCTTGAATATAATTGCTTCGTTAGAAATGAGAGTTAATTCTACATTTCCAAAGACTTTCTCTCTCACTTTTAAACATTAACCAGCCTTCACAGTCTGTGAAGTAATGAGCAGTTTTGTTGTTATGTGGGTGCTGCATTGCCGGTTACTGACCTCAAAGGTGCCAGCTCTCATAAAATCCCTCGTAAATCAAAGCAGTAAGCACTGGAGACTGACATATTTGTGTGATTTTGCTTTTCTAAGGGGATTTTAAAGCTTTGAAAACAAAGAGAGAATTGGACCAGTGCTTAAAGGTAATCACTGAAATACCTGAGGATCTGCTGCGTGTGTCCTACACCTCTCCTCTTCTTGTTAGCATAAAGAATTAATTACCCGGGATGAGGTATTGATTAAAGGCTTGAATCTTATAATGAAAAGGCTATTGACTTTTTAGCTTATTAAACTGCTGTATTCTGTCCATCCTCCTGTTCTTTTGGCCAAAACAAAGAATCCTCACTGATACATGGTCACTGAAAACACTGAGTTAATCCTTTTTCAGCAGTTATTTCTGCGTACACCTGCTGAAAGAGCGGCAGTAATCTCACATTATGTGTTAAGCTGCTGCTACTTCGCTACTGCTGCACTCTCTCGGTGTTAGAAATAATCTTCTTCCTCAGCCCTGCCAGCATAAATAAGACATGAGACCTGGCTGTTGCTGACCACATCAGCTCCCCTTACCAAGCTTACGAGGGCACTGTTACAAGCTTATCTGTATCCCTGTTGGTACAATTAAGAGAAAGACGCAGGAGGAGTAACAGATAGCGATGGAGAGGAAATGCAGAGCCTAAAGTTTGTTAAAGGTAGTCATTCCCGTCATGATATGTCCTGCTCATTGCATCGGTTGATGCTGTCCAGCACATTTCTCTATCAGCACAGCCCCACTGTTCCCAAAGGACGGTTGAGAGTTTGACTGTTTTATTGCATGAATGCTCTTCCCTCATTCAAGGCATCCTTTTCACACACGCCTCTCACATTGTCGGGGCTAAATGGAATCTTGGCAGGCGCCAAATAGCGGAATTTTAATGCTAAACAAAACCTTTTGTCCATGGAAATGACTGTTTGTTCTCACTGTGTATTGTATAGGAACACATACCGTATAGTTCATGTAAAGCGGGGAAGCAAGTGTCATCATGCTATAATGTAATTTTGCCTTGAATAGTATCAAATTGACCGGGAAAATATGATAGTATGTTTTTTTAGATTGACCCCACTTCAGAATTTCATTACATTTTCTGATAGTGCAGTGTGTCGAGACAGGAAGAAGAAGCGACAGCAGTCAGTGAAATGGGATTTGGGTCTGTGCTGTAATCATAAGGGGTGGTTACACTCTGGCACTCAGGTGCCACAGTCATAATGTTATCTTGAAGTGGTCTTGACTATCTGTCTGGCTGTGAGAGAAACCTCAAATTCATCTTTCCGTTTTTGATGAACTTAGTTTGCTGCACTAAAAAGCGGTCTGTTTTGTCCCTTATGTATAAGAAATGGGCTGAACATGCTTTTCCAAGAACTGTTTACTTTCTTTTAAACCTGCCCAGAGAATATTCAAATTTGTATTAGCAGAGTTCTCTCAAGCTTTGATTTTGAAAGCCCAAATGGATGACCTTAAAGTACTGACAAATTATGCACGGGAAATAGCTTGGAGTAGCTAATGTTTATCCATAAATATTCATTCTCCACACAGTGCAGTCCTGAGCATGCTTATTCTCCTGCACTCCCCCAGTGAGCAGCACAGAAAGGACTGGGATGAACCCCGTCTATTTCCTGACTATGGTGCAGGGGAAACTCTCCATTTCCCCTGACAGAGTGAGCTCAAAGGGGGTTGGATGGAATGAGGATGAATCCCTGACGTCTTTTTAAAGGCTCTGCGCTCTAAATAGTCCTGTCTCTTTACACGCATGCCCCTGGACACAAAGTTATTAATCATTACCTGTGTTCTTTTTGTGTTTACTTGTATGATATGTGTAGGTGACCTGGTGTCCCGAGCCATGCACCATCTGCAGCCACTGTATATGAAGAACCACAACAATGGGACGCCGATCCACCAGAAGAGCAGCGTGATCCACTGGGCGCCCGAAGCAATCTACACGCTGTGTTACTTCATGCACTGCCCTCATATGGAGTGGGAGAACCCCAATGTTGAGCCCTCGAAGGTTACCCTACAAACAGAGAGGTGAGGAGCAAACATGTAGATCAAACGTACAGACGAGCTCCAAATTTCTCAAAACTGAACTTACCAAATATTTATTAATCCACAGCTCAAAATAGTTCACAACAAACATCTTATTATTGCTTGGGCAATGTTTTCTAAAACGGTACAGCTGATTATATCTTAGGAAATTATATATTTTGTTGCAGGTGAATTAAGCTATATACTGTAGTTGGGATCCTATTAAAAATATAATAAAGAGATATGTTTGGGGTTGAGTGCTTTAGACAGGATGAGGAAGTGGAAAAGTGTTGGAAGTCTCATGGACCTGAAGTTGTATAGCGCTTATAGTCTTCTGACCACTCAAAGCGCTTTAACACGACATCTTTCACCCATTCACACACTGATAGGAGGAGCTACCATGCAAGATGCCATTCACACACCGTAGGCACAGCTACAGGAGCAATTTGGGGTTAAGAGTCTTGCCCAAGGACACATTGACATGGGCTAGCAGAGCAGGGATCAAACCACCGATCCTTTAATTGAATGACAAACCTTGTTCACAAAAAAGATAAATACAGCCTCCCCACCCTAAACTCAACGTCAGCGTCTAGCTGGTGAACATAGCGGAACATTTAACGGCTAAATCAGATGTGTTTCTCAGGGGTGTGTGGAGACTAAAAACAGTGAATGTTGACTTACATTTGTCAGGTGGACACACACACAACTCCAAATTAATGCTAATGTTACTCTGTATGTGCTGCCATGTCAACTCAAAAGGTGATGAATATGTCAAAGTGGGAAAAGTGGTTTGTGTTCTTATACAAGAACCTTTTTTTTTAAAAACAGAACAAGGCAAAAATAATAGAGGCATCTGGTATTGATTGATCCATCCGACCCCTTCACTTAATTTTGTACTGTGGGACAGCACCAATATTGCACCTTATTGCCGCTGGGACAAAAATAAAATAATACTAGAGCGCAGCGTGAAACTCCCTTTGGTTACCCACCATTTACACTTCTGCATCACAGACACTATCCAGCAGTAATGTTCCTTCTGCAGAGAAGTGCAGACATCATTCTGCTGTAACTGTACACCTCTGCAGACTTTTATTATATTTCTGGCTCTCTGTGCTCATTTCCGAAATGGCACACCAGATGTTTTCCTCTGGACGGAAAGTACAGTTTTATATAAGTTAATTGTCAACTTATTGGCTTATTAAGTGAGTCCTCCGGGTGACCTGCAGTGACAGAAAGGAGCCGTTAAGCTTAGTCAGTATTGATAATCACCGCCACCGTTGGTGACTTATGCATGAATGACATAAGGCTTAAGCAATTTTTCGGATCCTTCATCAAGTAGTTTTTGGACACTGCATAGTTTTCAGAAAAGCCCCAAACTGTCCTCACAATCTTTGCATTTTCTACCTATGAAACATTTATTTTCTGCTGAGTTTACAAGCTGTTTATATAAAAAAAAGAAATGACTCATCATATTCCAGTCTAGCCCTGATACCTTGAGCTGTTCAGTATTTCCTACAGTTTGTTGGAAACCACTGTCGGCATGCAACGGAGGTGGGAAACTGTACTGACAGTTGAGCCTGAGCAGTCCTCCTCTGGAGCTCCAGACTGTATCGCCTGCAGTGAAGCAAGCTATCAGCCAACGTGTGTCCCAGGTGTCCAGCTCACTTCTGCTTTAGCTCTAATCACCATTTTGTAAAGGAAATTACATTAACGTCCGTTTGTTTTCATCATATTTAAGCACATTGCCAGAGCCATCATTAGGGAAATTCTGGGATTGGAAACATTAAGACCTTGAACTGCTTGTGAACTAATGCGTCCTTGTGAGGGAATGCATTGGCGTTATACTGCCTCTTGATTAGGTGTTGTGAGCTGCTATAACGAAGTCTGCAGAGCCAATTGGCTGTAGGTCAGGCTCCTTTTGAAGTGAGTACAGCAAACAGGTTTGCATTTCTTAGCAGATTAAACAATTATCATAAGATCCTTGCATCGACTCAGAGTAGCATTGATGAGTGATTAATTCACAATGATTGACAGATGTGGGCTGAGCATCTGTCAAGGACAGCCCCGGCATCAAGGCATCCTTTGTAAAGTGATGTATTAGACAGAAAATCCCAGAGAATGAGACCAAATTACATCATAGTTCTGTGACAGCTCATACAAAACACATGAGCAGCTTATTTCTTCAGCAGCATTCAAACACACTGTGTTAAAGATGCTTATGAAACCAAACTGCTTGTTAATGCTATGATCATAATTCTGTTTTATTTGATTTAACAATAAATACCATAAAATAATATTAAATTGTCAGATTTGACACATGCTGTGTAAATCGATTTGTATAAACACAGATAACTAAGCAGTAAAACTTCACTTTTTCTTCAGTTACAGTCGAAGATATTAGCCTTCATAATGTGTTAAACCAGCCGTCACATGGTATCGCTTGCCTCATCCTAATACATAACATCATCATAATACCGTGGTGCTTTCTGCAGCCATTACGTGTAAAGGTTTTGCTTTGCACAATGCAATTATAACAGCTCATTGTTTTGCATAAGTAAAGAAAGTGTGTCTTCTTATCCATGACATGCTGTCAGTACAGTAACAAAGGTCACAATGTAACGTGCAAATGTATTCTCATGAATGCATGGATGAGTGGAGACAGGAAGTTATTCCATTAATGCGGGCTCTGTGGAGCTTGCAGAGTTCTCACTTAAGATATTTCACTGTTAGCTCATGGCGTCAGGGTGAACCGTGTGATGGTCATTTCTGTCTGAGCTCTACAGTGCAGTAGGTTTGCAAAATACCAAGAAACCTTAGTTTACTTAAGCAATTAGACAGCTAGCTGTCATAACTATTGTATGTTGGCATGCAATAACCACACTCACAAATCATTATGGTTGCAGAGAACACTATGATGTTCATCATCATAATTTCATGTAAAGCAGTTTAAAAGCAAAGCAATTACTTTCCCTGCAAAGTGTTATGATGATACACGTAATGCCTTGTTATAATGGGGCAATACATTTTAAGGCACATGGACATAATTATGCATCACACATATGTTGCAATGCAATATGATGGGTTTTATAGCTCATTATAGATACTGGCTTCTTCAGTATCTTTAACATCATCAGCACTCTATTAAAATGTATCTTTGTCAAGCTTTAGGTCTCTAGAATAGCGTAGAGTAGACAATGACGAGATTTAAAAATCTTCATAGACACGGACTGCATAAATCAGAATAAGCAGTTTTGATCGATGGTCTATAATCTTTGATGATCTTTCGTTTAGACTTCATCACATCAGAGTGTCTCTCTGTGACAGACGAGTTCTGGGTCTTTGATTTCATCTGCTCGACTGAGTTCATCCTGTCCGCAAACATCCTCTGTGGCTGGCAAGATCTCTGAAATAACATGCAAATTCTGTCTTCGATGGATTTCCCTTGGAAGTGCCTGTGCACACTCAAGTACTGCGTGTGACTGAAGTTCAGCTCGAGTCTCTGGTGGCCAGAACATGTGCCTCTATCTCCCCCTACAGGCCGTTCATGGTGCTGCCGCCTCTGATGGAGTGGGTGCGCGTGGCTGCGGTTCACACCGAACACAGACGCAGCTTCTCTGTGGACAGCGACGATGTTCGGCAGGCTGCCCGACTGCTGCTTCCCGGAGTGGACTGCGAGCCCCGCCAGCTCCGGTACGACTGTGCGCTTTGTGTCCCCCCCCCACCCCCCACCCCCCCCCTAGAGTGCACCCAGCCTCTAATATACACTGAACTCGCACACACACCTAGAGATGATGATACAGTGATCTGCGCGACCTTCCTGTAGTGTTAAAATAAAAATAAAACGTCAGGTATTCAGGTGAAATATGGTGCATTGCAAACGGTCCAAACAGTAAGCTTGCATTGTGAACCACTTTGTGTGCTTTGCCCCTCCAGGACAGATGACTGCTTCTGTGCTTCAAGGAAACTGGACGCTGCCTCTACAGAAGCAAAGTTCCTGCAGGACCTGGGCTTCCGGATGCTCAGCTGTGGGCGCACAGACCTGGTGAAGCAGGCGGTCAACCTGCTGGGGCCTGATGGTATCAACAGCATGAGTGAGCAGGTTAGAGACACAGTCAACATAGTCAATAATGCATAAGATTCACACACACACACACACACACACACACACACACATCCTGTGGAACAGATCCCTTTGTTTGCATGGCTCCTTCACCTTCAAGCGCTGTGCAGACTTGTGAGCAGAAAGGCAGCTGTAAATATTAAACTTTATTCCGACAGTTTTTCCTAAAGCCTTCCTGACAAGGTGCTCTGCATTATATCACGACCACCTCCTCCAGGGCAAGTAAACCATCAGGGGAATATTGCAAGTGTAACTCGAGATTTTCCATGGAAAATCAACATTGAGTTTGGGACTGATCTAAGCAGAAACTTTCAAATACAGAGTTTGGTACTGTACCTTTCTGTCAGACAAGCTCTTCTGGCGTCCCTGGTGGCCCAGAGGAGATATTGATTCATCTGGTATCCTTTAAAAAGATAAATAGCAGAAAATTACTCTCATCAGACTCAAGGTGCCAGGAGTGGAACTGTCAAAGATAGAAGTTGAGCGTAAAAGTCCGGCTTTACTTTGTACTACTTTGTGGAGAAAAAAAAAACACAAGTTAACTCATGTTGAAACTAGAAAGTGCAGATCTCCACAATGTGTGTCTGCAACGACCACTGTTGTATTGTGTGATTGAATAAATACAACGCACAGTTGGCTAACCCCCAATTGCAGTGTGAGTCACCGCAAACACGAAAGGTCCTTGAGCATGGAGCCATAACTGGGCAACCAAAAATCTAAGTTTGCTGCAGCAGAATGCAAGAGTCGCTGTGGACAGACACAGAGGTGCACACTCACTCACGGACGCCGGCACACATGCACAGACGTGAGTGATCGCAGGGGATTAGCCCATAGCTAAGTGGCACGATGTCAAATTGGGGAGATGCCACAATTTGGGTTTTAATAAAAGGCAAGTGTGTATATCTGTAACTTGTGAGTGCTCTTGTTCTCTGTCCCTGTGCTTGTGTAGGGGATGACCCCGCTGATGTACGCTTGTGTCCGTGGAGACGAGGCCATGGTGCAGATGCTGCTGGATGCAGGCGCTGATATTAACAGCGAGGTCAGTGCTGATGAAGTGTTTACTGCTATTCTGCTTCGACATTGGGTAAAAGCACACCGTGCAGAATAGAGTGCACAATGCCCTTATCTGATGTTTCTGCATTGTATACATCGAGGAGAGGGGGCAACCATTTGTATTCTTCATTATGTGCAGTGTTGTATATGTTATGTCATAAAGTGAATGTTTGTTTGCATTGTAAACTAAGTGTTTGGTATTTAATTTAATCATGTTGTCCCTCATCTCCCTTCTTTGTTCTCTCCCATGTGTCATGCTGCTAAATGTTTAGTGATCATGAGGCACGGATTGAAACAGATTGAAAATCATATGCACAATGAAACTCACTTGCACTTTAGTGTTTAGAGCATAAGACATGACTCAGAGGTTAGCTGCTGAAACTGAATTCCTCACAGAGTCTGCAGAGAGTCGAGATGGCGTCTATTGACCATGTTGACTTCAGAGAGGTGGTTCAGTTAAGGCCTCATGATCCCGGTCTCCGTTAGTCACCTCAGCAACATGTCCCGTCAGCCATTGTGCCAGAGTTGATTTGCAGTCCACTGCCTTCATGACCCCTGGCCAAAGCACAAAGCACACTGTCGACTTCAATAGAAAAAGACCCACTATCAATTTATTTTTATGCATGAAGCTTTAAACCTGGTTAGAATTCCAACCGTTAAAGACGAATGTTGTTTGGCTGTGATGTTTCTTTCACAAGCTGAGCAGCAACGCTTTATATTGCATTAACATTGTAATTATGTTGTATGAATCAGGTACCTATACAAATAATAATAAAATAATACTGATTCTTACTGGTACTTAAATGTGGAAGAAAACCAGACTACGGAACTAGTAAACTGGGCATTTTAGAGTAAAGGAGAAGTACTTATGCTATTTTTTAAAGTTGGTCATAAATATTGTTAACACTGGAATTCTGCAGAAAGTAATTAGGCAAATTGGATTTCACAATAAGAGCAATCAGGACACGGCAGCAGTACCATACAGTAAGTAAAGGGGATTTTGAAATAGCTCAGATGGAGGGGTTATTGAAGAACATATGAGATCTATGGGTTATGGACCCAGAATGCAGACGAGAGTACTCACCAAAACTACAGCAATGTAGTTTTAGGGTACAGACCTTGAAGTAAAGGGTTACATATACTGGAATAATTAACATGGTTACAGTTCTGCCAATTATCGGCGTTGTAAACCATTTTTTCCAAACTTCAGTTTTGATTCCCAGTTCCGTATTATTTCATCTGCATGTCCCTCTCCTAAATAGGTGCATTTGTGCTTTGTTCATGTGTCTCATGTATGTTTCGCTTACACTTGGCCCATAGTTATTTATTGCTGCCTGACTGAGAGAGATGAGCCTTAGAGAGGTCGGGTCAGAGAGACCCACTGGAAAGATCAGAGTCATTAAGACGAGTCCTAACTTGATGGATCAATCCATCATGTTCATTAGAAAGGGAACAAAGTGGCAGGGTGTCCTCTGCAGCCCCAGGGTCCCGAGTTAATTACTCTAGTTTCTCCTGTAGAGCCCCCCTCCCCCTCCCTGCAACTGCTTGATTTGTGCTCCGTAGGCCGTGTAGTAGTTTTAATGGCTTCATATCTCTCTCCCTCATCTTTCTCACTCCCACCTACCCAACCCACCTACCTGTGTCCCTTCCCCAGGTGCCAAACTCAGTGCACAAGCACCCCTCAGTCTTTCCCGAAACGCGGCAGGCGACGCCCCTCACTTTTGCTGTGTTGCACGGACATGTGCCTGTGGTGCAGGTAGTGACGTCCTTTCTCACCTGTGATTCTCTCATCGTGACTTCTCGTTGTGCTTCAGCTCATGGTTGGTCATCGATGTCATTTTTGTCATCAAAGCTTCTTGGTGGTAATGATGTTGATGGTCCCACTATACGAGTTTCCTCCTGTCTTTTTTTGGGGGGGTGGGGTGGGGGGTCGGGGGGGTCATTTTGATGCTGTTTGTGTGATGTACAAATGTATCTTTTTGTTATCTTTAAAGAAGGCATTTATCCAGTCAACCTTCAGATCTGAACAATTGTGTTGAACATAGCCTCGTGTCTATTTCCATTTTTGAGCAAATGGATCAGACTGCATAGCCGGTGGAAAGTGGAAACAAAGCAGTCTAATTGTTATCGAACTCATTTAACTAATTCTGTTTGTCCTCTGAATGATCTGTCCATTGGATTTTTAATCATTAAATTCTAATGGAAAATGTTTAAGCAATGTAATACCGCAATTTCATCTCTGAGGACATCTGCGAAATGAAAGAACTAAGTTAAAAAGATTACAATAAAACCATAAAGTGAATTGTTAAATATGTAATCATTTTACACTCAATTTACCAAGTCTTAATCTATCATATTAGACAATATACATTCATGAGATTCAGGAGCTTGTTGCTTATGCTCTCAGTTACACAAAAATGATAGCACCCCAGATAAATGTATTTCAGATGGTTTATGAGTAGGGTTATGTTCTTCAAAGATGATTATTTTTAATGTAAAATAACATTTAAAATATAATAACAAAGAAATATATCAGTACAACCGGGTTTATGAGCCAACTATCAAATATAGGCTCATAGTTTTGCAGATATCAGCACACATTAAAAGAACAACTTGACATTTTGTGATAAAGGCTTATTCATTGTCGAAAGTTGGATGAAGAGAGTTACACCACTTTCATGTCTGTGAAGTAAATATGAAGCTGGAGCAGGAGATGGTTAGCTTAGCTTACGTAGCATAAAGAGCAAGAGAAACAGCTATAGCCTGGAAGAAGCCAAGAAATCAAATAAGTTTATTCCCCGGAAATGTTGAACTTTAATTTAAAAAGAGGAAACATGAACATTAAATTAGACATATTTGTCACATATTTGTCAAAGTAACAGTTGGCTGCACAGTACAGGCAGTATAAGAGTTAAATATCCAATATTCCCTGCACAGATTAGTTTAGCATGAGACAGTCACCAGATGAGAGAAGCTGAATTCTACCAGACTGACTTCAGATCATTCTCATTAGCTGACCGCCTCTTCCTCTTCTCCTCACCCTTCTCTCTCTGTCTCTCTCTTGCTCTCGCATCATGCCCCCTGTGTCCCCTCCTGATCTACAGCTGCTGCTGGATGCCAAAGCCAACGTGGAGGGGTCCCTGCAGGACGGGATGGAGAACTACACAGAGACCCCGCTGCAGCTGGCTGCTGCTGCAGGTACAGCATGACTCCCATCCTCTGCCTGCTGTTCAACTGTATTGTAGCAAGCTGACATCACCAGCTGGCCATCAATAACAACACCTGACTGTCAGCGTGAGCCGAGGCTGAGTTATGGCTTCAGAGGCATATTCATCCTGGGGGCTGGAAAAATAAAGACAAATGGCAGCACGCATACAGAATGATGATCAAATGTTTGCCTCACTCTCATTTTTCTGGTTTAATCAAATTGTGTGTCTGTGTGTATGAGCTCTGCCAATTATTTTCTTCATGCACAGGTAACTTTGAGCTAGTGAGTTTGCTACTGGAGCGGGGGGCCGACCCCATGGTGGGAACCATGTTCCGCAATGGCATCTCCACAGCACCTCAGGGAGACATGAATTCCTACAGTCTGGCAGCAGCTCATGGACACAGGTGTGTAACACATATCCATGTTCAATCATGAGTGCACACTCCTGAGGGAATAATAGGATGCACAGGTACATGCTGTTCATATTGTGTATACAGCATATGATTTTGTGCAAACGTCAGCAGACCATGTCCATGAAATTGACACCTCATCTGTTGGTTTGTTAAAAACTGTATGACTAAACTCATTGTGTGTTTTCTTATGTTGTGTCTGTTGTTCCTCTTCACATGTTTTGGTCTTGTTTGAGACGATTCATTGTAGAGACTGAAAACAGCACAACTGTGTTCAATGTATGAAAATAAAGACTTATAGTGTAATTTCAATGTGCCACAGATGACATCCCTAAAACTACATTTCAATATTTACTTTCTCAACCTTTGCCCAATTTACATTCAATTTGTTTTGTCCATGTGCCCCGCCCATACAAGCCCACCATATTAGTTTATGTTTATGTTAATAATTGATAAGTATGTATGCAGAATAGTTTTGGTTCTGCTTTATTTTACAGGAGTTTCATTTATACAGCTGACCTGCTTTGCACCTAGCAAATCCCTCTCAGTTATGCTGCTATGAATTGTCGTTAATTGAGTATGCCTTTGATCTGTTTTTGCCTTTAATAAGTCAACCATAGTTCTTTCCTGAAAAACTTTTATTTAATTTTATGAGGAATGTATTCTGAAATGCTGCTGACCTGTGAAATAGCACATGACCAAAAGCATTTTTGTATATTGTGCAATTTCAACCACATCTGGTACATGGCACGGCAGGTGCAAGCTAATAAATCAAAGAATGAGCATGACTTATCACAATGGACTTACTCACTGACTTTTTATCTGCTTTGCACAAAACGACATAGATGTTTCGGTGTCAGCATTATCAAACTTTCCAATTTGGAAATGTTGTGCAATGATAACCTATGTTCTCTTATCACTTAAACCTATTTAAAACCAATTAACCAACACCAATTATTGTATTGTATGTCCCGGTCAAGATGGAAGGGTAAATGTTTCTCCAAATAAAAACACAGTTAACATACTTAAAAAACAAAAATGCAAAAGGTCCAAGATGAGGGCCCAAAAACGTTTTGGCATCAGTAGAGAGCAGTTGGTTCTTTATAAGCCTTTCAAGATAGATTTGTGTCTATTGGCATAAAATTAAAAACTTTTGTCATTTAAGGATTTCATTTTTTAGTTGATACGCACACAGCATTTGTTTATCTAACCGTTCTGGTTAATTAAGATTGAGCTACATGTAGCAATAGCAATCAAAGCTGCAAGGCAGTTCATTTCAGTAATGACTTCAGTGATTCATCCCTTTTGTTATAAGTGTGTAAAAGAATACAAATGCACCAGTTTGTTATTTTTGGTGATATTGGGCTGCAGACTCATGCTATAAAAAGCCACTTAGAGCCCATAGACCAATCACTTTAAAATTCTCTCTTGTTTCTGTGCTTTTGCTCTTCTAGAAATGTGTTTCGTAAGCTGCTGTCCCACACAGAGAAAGGGAAAGGGGACGTCTTATCCCTGGAAGAGATTCTGGCAGAGGGTTCAGAGCTGGAAGGTAGAAGTCCGTCTCAGATTGACCAGATCAGAACTGGGAAAGCCAAACTTAAAGCCCTGAAAGAAGCCATGTACCACAGTGCAGAACATGGGCATGTGGACATCACCATAGATATACGGAGCCTTGGTTAGTTACTGTTCAAACTCTCTTGAACATGTGCATGCATGTTCTACAGTATCACAGTATACGTAGCTTCTTGGTTTGTATGTGTGTATTTGATATGCTTCATGTGTATTTAGCGCTGTAATTCTTTTTCAGGGGTTCCATGGACTTTGCACACTTGGATGGAGTCTCTGCGCACGTGTTTCCATCAGCACCGACGACCTTTGATCCAGGGTCTTCTCAAAGAGTTCAGCTGCATCGAGGAAGAGGAGTACACCGAGGAGCTCATCACACATGGTCTGCCTCTCATGTTCCAGATCCTCAGAGCCAGCAAGGTACTGCACTGTTTGCGTTTCCACTCTTCGCTATACTTTCAAATATATCTGCTTTGTTTACTCGTGATCGTCATCAGCTTCACAGAGACTGACAGAGCTCCCGAGGCCTTCTCAATATCAAAAACCTAAGATGATAATGATGTATGACATGCCTATGATATGCCGCCCCGCTCCTCTCTGTTGCCACTCATTAGATCAGGGCCCTGTCTCATTATTTGAGCTCACGATCCCCTTAGTAGGCCTGTATTAGATTTAAAACAGCACATCATCTCGTCTGTCACCTCTGTTTGTTTTTTCTACTTTGCCTTGGCAAACACACAAACACTTGCACAAGCTGACCTGCAGAGACTTGCATGAGTGTGCAATCCCATACCGACAGTATCACACACACACACACACACACACTTATACACTCAGGCCATGCTAGCCTTTAGTGGATTGTTGCAGTGTCAGCCCTTGTCTCTGTCTCAGATGATGGATGGTGGGGCCAGGGACCCTGACAAGATCCGCTCCACCATGAGGTTCCCTAGACATCACGGTACGGGCCGATCATCTTTCACGGTCTGCTGCCTCAGCCCACTGAACTCTCCATTCAACCATCTAGTTAAACACAGTCCACCTCAGTTCAGTTTTAATACCTACCATATGTTTTTACTCATATTGTCAGTGACAAGCTGCAGACATGCATTTTCGTCCCTGGTGCAAGAGGCAGCTGTTGATAGCTGTTTGTTGGCGTCGTGCTTCAGTAAGAGCAACCAGCCTGACTGCATCCGTTGGGCTTGTAGTGTTATGCACTGCTGCTGCAGCTGAATGGCACTGCCCCTCCTTCTCCCTCAGTTTTAGCACTGACAAGAGGAAAGTTAGGTGTAACGGGAAGATCTCGCGCTCTTATCTTTCTCTTTCACACGGTACACTACAGGAGCTCGGCTGTCATGGTGTTCCCCATCACAGTCCCTTTGAGGGATTATGGGTGTAAGAAATCAGCCTGATGTTCATCTGATCCTCTGTCAAAGGTGTGAGATACGAATCCACGAATATGTGGATTATTGGAGCCATTGCTTGAATATAGGGAAAGCAGAGTGTGATACAAGGCTACTCTTTCACTGTGCTGGTAATTGTGTTGGGGATGTTTGTGTAGGAGAGGAGCACTAAAGTAAGTACTTGTGTTCTTGCGTAACGTGAACTCCTGTGTGTTGGCTGAGGACTGCCCGCCCAAGCAGCTCTCCTAACTCCGATGTTTTCTTTCTCTGTCTGTGTTTTGTCAGAATGAGGTAATCAGCCAGCAGCTGTCTGCAATCTTCACCCAGTGTTATGGCCCTTACCCAATCCCTAAACTGGCAGAGATCAAGAGGAAGCCGTCGTCACGCCTGGGTGAGATTGTGCATTATGTAAATGTCCGGCATTAAGGCTGCCAAGAGCACTACATTGACAGATTTTATTTTGAGTTTGCTGTTACTAGTACATACATAATGCATGAAAGGGGGAAGTGCACTAGACACCATCTAGTGGTCAGAGACTAGAATATAAATTGTTACAAAGCTGAAATGTGTCTAGAATGGCTGACACCCCATGCTTTTTGTTGATGATAATCATCAGGTTTTTCTGGCCACATGTTTTTCAGATCCTCACTTCCTGAACAATAAAGACATGTCAGACGTGACCTTTTTGGTGGAAGGGAAGCCTTATTATGCCCACAAAGTCCTGCTCTTCACAGCTTCCAGCAGGTACACTCACTTTAACATCGGCTTTCAAATACCCAAGTACAAGAAATATGTAAGGATTCTGCTGGCTCTATGAAGGCTCTGAATGTGTAACTTTATTTTAATGTAAAAAAATAATTAATTCATACAGCAATGACTAAACAGTTGGCATGCGGTGTTGATGTGTTGCTGTCAGGGCTGAATTTTTTTTCCTGCTGATGCAGAAAGTCATTTTTCCTTGCCATGACAGGATGTCCATTTCATTCTCATGGCGTGTTACATTGATGACAACCAGTCAGTCCTAGCCAATCACTCAAGTGTCTTGATGACAAAATGTCCCCAGAGATGAACATAAAATAACAAATTAAAACAAACTCATTGGTGTACAGTATTTAAAGATTATTTACGCTCTATTAAAAACATGAAAACGAAAACAAAGGCTGTGGTACACTAATGCTTATCCTTTAATTCCTATACCTTTTTTCTTTTTCCTCTAAAGGTTTAAATCTCTTCTAGCAAACAGACCTTGCGGTGAAAACACGTGCATTGAGATCAGCAATGTCAAATATCACATTTTTCAGGTAATGCAATTATTGCAATTATGGGGCACTTTTGAATCATACATAAACCACACATTGATACTCTGTTCATCCTGTGTTCATCCTTGTATGGAAGCTGATATGTGTTTCCTCTTAATAGCTGGTGATGCAATATCTCTACTTTGGAGGGACAGACGCTCTGCACATCAGGAACACTGACATTATGGAGGTGACGTCCTTATCACAGACAAACTGAATTTGAGTTTACACTGAAACCTTTACACACTAAAACAATTTAGAATTCCAAGGCCACCTATTTGTTTTGCACTGTTCAAATATGACAGTAATGTTTGTGATCAAATACCGAACTGGGGGCTAAACTTTCTTTTTAGATAATTGTTATTTTTTTGTTGCAGCTTCTGTCTGCAGCCAAGTTCTTCCAGCTGGAGGCGCTCCAGAGGCACTGTGAGATTATCTGCACCAAGAACATTAACACTGAAACTTGTGTGGAGATCTACAATCACACCAAGGTGCAAAAAGAGAATGGACTGAATACACCCACACTAACACTACTACTGGACGGTACAAAACAATTAAAGGTGTTTTGGACAGAACATGTGGAACTACTGTTGCACATTAAGTGTTGGCTAGAAATTTGATCGGTCTTTTTTGAAAATGTGCTGCAGTTTTGATGATCAATAAACCTTTTTTTCACAGTTTCTTGGTGCTCCAGACTTGGCTTCCTATATTGAGAGCTACTTCCTGAAGAACATGTTAATCCTGATTGAGTTGGAGCCGTTCAAACAGCTGCTGTATGACGCGCCTCCAGACAACCCAGGCTCTGACATCCTGCAGGACCTGGAGAAAACCTTGGCCAATCGCATCCAGTCCATCCACCTGTCCTCCTCCAAGGGATCCATTGTCTGATCTTCTGACCTTTCTCAACACAGGGACAAATACTATTTACCAGAGAGTATCAGAGAATATGAACGGGAGAATAAGACTAGTGGACTGTCCAGTTAGGATCTTTGCCTCTGTGAAGCTCATCGGTTGTTAATACGCTTCTTGTTATCTTTGCATAGATGGTCTTTCTGTCTGCCTTGTTGATATCTGTCAACTATGAGTTACAGTAACATACGATGACTGTCATAAGCTGGCTGTATTATGCCACAATTTGCCAATAACATCACATCACTGTAACAATGTCCCTCATTCTGCAAGACTTTTCTCAGCTAAATAGTACGTGTTACATGTTGAACTGAATGGACCGGGTGGGACTTCGGCAACTCAGATGAAGAGTTGCAACCGACTGCAACCGTCGGAGCGTCTGAATCCATGGAAACAATGTGCTGAGGGGAACAATCTCAGTGTAATATGATAAGCCATCAGTGTATCTCCCTGTAAGAAAGAACTGCTGCCTCATGCTGTGATTATTTGCTTGAACATGTGGACTTGTACAGAGTAATTCATTTGTATATGTGTCACTTTGCATTACCTATGCTGATTACTCTTAAAAGCCAAACAAGACAAACAACTGACAATACCTGTAATGTGACTGATGCAGAAGGGGGACTTTCACCACGT
Organism: Cottus gobio; assembly: GCA_023566465.1. Taxonomy (NCBI): domain Eukaryota; kingdom Metazoa; phylum Chordata; class Actinopteri; order Perciformes; family Cottidae; genus Cottus; species Cottus gobio. The sequence goes on along the minus strand of CM042223.1, from coordinate 10,678,657 downwards.
GACTTTGGGCAACTAGGTGGGAAAGAGGACTTTTCCTCCCTCCACTACACTGTGTAAATATTGTTCATAAAAAACAGAGCTATTAATAATGTAAGTTAATGTATATATACCCACAGATGTTTTCTCATGTGTCTTATTGTTGGATATCGCTGTAAAAACC